>VZRS01007273.1:0-34967 GCA_013398055.1 Ifrita kowaldi
CTGTGCTGCCCTCCTGGATTATGTCTGCCCACATTCCAGACCTTATATTTGTGCTTCTATATCATAAGGCTCTTGTTAGCCCCCTCTTCCAGCATATCCAAGTTTTTCTGCACAGTGACTCTCCCTTCTGAAGCGGCCTTCTCCACTCAGTTTGGTACCATCGGCACCATTACTTCATGATACCATCAAAACTAAGGGAGGACAGGTGGGCAGCAATAGGGAGGGGAATAGCACAGATATGCTTAAAGATATGAAAGCTACAAAAGAAGCATGGAAGAGGCAGATGGCAGCTTTGCAAGAGCAAGAACCATCTAATTCCAAGGAGCAATGGAGGTCAACACTCTTGGTGTGATTTACAACTGCCACACCAGACATTAATCAACTTACTGCTTTGGGGATGCAACATGTTGGTAATAAACCACTTATACACAGTCATAAACTGTGACATAATTCAGCTTTCAAGACTCTACCCAGTAAAAGATACTCAAATAAATGCAAAAAAGTCAAAACAGAAGTGAGGGTTACACAGCCTTTCCCAGCAAGATACCGCACCCTCTCTCCAGGACAGCAGTGACCTGAAGTGAGCAGAAACAGAATGCACTGCTCTTGACCGAAATAAAAGACAGAGGTAGAGCTCATAAAGTCGTTTTATCGATGGGAACAATACATTTAACAAGACAATTCCTCTAGTCTTATGAAGAAATTTAACACAAAGAAAACACACTACTAGGATTGCTATGGTAACAACTATAACATTCAGTAAAATAGCTGAAACTGAGGAAGGTAGTACAGCAATTTGAAAACAAATTCATAGAATCACAGAATGGTTTTCAACACCTAAAGGCCCCCCACAAAGGGCAGGGGAGAAGGATTTTTGACCAGGGCATGTAGTGATAGGACAAGTGGGAAGAGATTTACACTGAAAGGGTAGGTTTAGATGAGATATGAGGAAGAAATTCTTTACTGTGAGGGTGGTGAGACATTGAACAGGTTGCCCAGAGAAGCTGTAGATGCCCCAGGACTGAAAGTGTTCAAGTACAGGTTGGATGGGACTATGAGCAACCTGATCTAGTGGGAGGTATCCTTGTAAGGGAAGACTGAAAGTAGATGATCTTTAAGGTCCCTTCCAACCCCAACCACTCTATCATTCTATGACTTTCAGCATTACTACTCATTGCCATTAATGCTCTATCCTTCACTAGAAACCTGTTTTTCTTTGGGGTAGGAAAAGAAAGCAATATAAAAACTTCAGTCTGCCACCTATGAGAAAACAAACAAATGTAAGGAGAAAAAGGGTTAATTATGAACATTTTAATACCTACTCTAGAAAAAATATTAATTTAATCACTGATTCAAAGTCATTCCAATAGCTATCAAAGATGGTTTTCAGGGAGTAGTACCCTTATTTCCAGAATTCTGTAACAGAGCAAAATTAATCGAGATAGGATAAAAGGAGATACAGATAAAGAAATTGTCAACTAACTTATAACAATGGAAACAGCACCTTAAATGGTGACAGTACCTAACAAAAATAGAATATGACAAATATGACTTATATGGACAACGTTCTTCTATGGGAACAAATTTTGATGATAGGACCAAAATATTTTTTTCCAACTGCTGTGATGCTAAATGAAAATAAAGTACAAAAAATCTACCTACAAATAAAACAAAAACAGTCTTCTACTTTCAAAACATAAATTAGATTTTCAATACCTATGGAAGTAAATTGTTTTCACTTTTATCTCTCTCCCAAAACGTATTAGCAACCTGTATACTTGCATTTTAGCTATTTCCAAATATTTTAAACAAAATCATTGAAACACTGAGTTTGTAAGCTTTTTACACTGTTTATTGCTCTTTAATCAAAAAGAGCAACAAAACAAAACCAATTCATCTGATGATGCTTGTTTTCTTACAAGCCCATTATCTACAGTGATAAATGTGTGTCATCTTGAAAATCAAACATTTGCATGTATTTCAGTGGTTTTAGA
This sequence comes from Ifrita kowaldi, assembly GCA_013398055.1. Lineage (NCBI taxonomy): Eukaryota > Metazoa > Chordata > Aves > Passeriformes > Cinclosomatidae > Ifrita > Ifrita kowaldi. Next base: position 1,995 of record VZRS01007273.1, read on the forward strand.
AAAGACAGTATTAGTTCCCTAACTGTGCATTTATTTCCCAACTATTTCATAACTATCATCATTTACAAGTATTTCTCTATGGAAAGCATTCACAAGTCTTTATCAAAGAGCTGTACTTCAAGAAAGGGTTTGAAAGAGCATCTACTGGTTTTGGCTGGGATAATTTTCTTCATAGTAGTTGGTATGGTGCTGTCTTTTGGATTTGTGACCAAAAGGGTATTGATAACACACCAATGTTTTAGCTATTGCTGAAAAGTGCATACATAGCTTCAAGGTCTTTTCTGTTTCTAATGCTTCCCCAATGGCAAGGAGGCTGGGAGTGCACAAGAAATTGGGAGGAGACAGAGCTAGAACAGCTGACCCCCAGTGAGCAATGGGATATTCCAGACCATACAACATCATGTTCCAAATAAAGAAGCTGGGACAAAAGTTGCCTGACGATGGAAAGTAATGAATGTATTCCTGTTTTGTTTTATTGACATGTGTAGCTTTTGCTTTGCCAATTAAACTGTCTTTGTAACATGATTTCTCAGTTTTGCCCTTTTAATTCTCTCGTGTTTTGCTGGGGGAAAGTGAGTGAGTGGCTGAGCTGCCTACCAGTGTTAACCCACCCAGAGGACATGGATGACTAATAATCTTTGAAATAGGGCTACCAAATTTTGAAACTAGCAAAGACAGGACTTCTCCTGCTCATTTTTAAACTACTGGAATAACAGGCCTTTCTACATACAGCTAAAAATACTGCAAGTATTATATACACTTTTGTAAAATAATAACCCATGAAACTGGTTTAGACAAATATGCATATAGATGTACCTCTGTGCTTTTTGCATTAATAAACTAGTAAGAGTGATTCTTTTCAGGCAGTAAATTGTGGCATTACATATCACACCACACAAGAAAAATTGATTAAAGGAATATTTATCCCCAAATCCTAAAGACTGAAACCCAGGACAGAGAGATAAGACTTAGTGGAATAAACAACAATACGATTGTAAAAGTAACACAATTTGTTTAGTATCTTGTAAAAGAATACTGCAGTGTATTTCTAGGCACAGTGTAGTTAAACACACTTTTATCCCTACCTCAGATGTTTGGTTAGATCATATTCTTGAAGCTTGTTAATTTTTCTTTACATTTTAATGAGGATATTTTTTGTTTATTTCAAAAGGCATATATTGATGAAAAAATAAAATCAACAAAGCAAAAGTATTTTTTCCTGATGCCAAAAATCCTCGTTTAATCCTTATAGTCCAGTTTCTCTTATTCTCCTTCAATGTGCCATAAGCTCCTTAGTCCTATATTTTTCATCTTCCTTTCAAATTTACAAGTCCTAAATATATCTCTTCTTTTCAAAGATCTCGCTATCTCTTCAGCCTGTTATCTTTCATTATGAAACTGCTTGTGTCACTTCAAAAAATGTTTTTGTAACCCTAAGTGAAATGACCTACAGCTACCCCTTTTCTTCGTCTCAACAAAACCATATTATCTTCTTTGACATACTCACATCACCTCTATTCTACATTTTTCACCTACCTGCCACTATATCCTACTTCTTTCATGGCTGGAGGATTACTTGAGCATTTTCTGTATTTATATAAAATGTCACATATACAATATTACTATTAACTTTGATGCAATTACAAATCTGTGCTTTTCCTAAGGCATAAAACCTAGAAATACAATAACATTATACAGAGTAAATTTCAAACAGTCTAATTAAAGATCTGATATGAACGGAAAATTGATAACCACCAACCTGTGCTTTCCTCATATAGGCTAAAGGTTCTTTAATATGCTCAGGCGGTGCTGCAGGATGACAGGGAGAAGGAAACCTTAAGAAGAAAATATAGTAAACTTTAAATACTCTGATTTTTTATTTTGCTTAATTAATCCTGTATTTGTAAATCTAAATGTAACTTCTTTCATGAGAGCACTAGTAATAACACAAGTATATGTTGATCAAAACTAAGTATTACTTTTAGAAGTATTTTTTCCTCATCCATTCTATGGATACAAACAAGATAACAAATATGTAAGAATTAATAACATTTCAACATGAGTTCTTCTTGTATAAAAAATAATGCTCCCTTATAATTTCACATATTTGTAAAAAAAATCAAATAATTACATTAACAAATCAGGTATTTAAAAAGTGTATTCTCTTCACATCATGTCATCTTTGCGATTCCCTGGAACTTTCACTCTCCAAGTCATCACATTTCTTCAAGAGACCATATATGTTTTTGGGGATCTCCTTTTAAAAATCAATAGTGAACATGTATATGTCCAAAGTAATTAGAACTTTGGGGTGTTACCAAAGCGAAGTTGAATATCCACTCATAAATTGCATTATGCCAAAATATAAAAGCTGGAACAAAAATTAAAAACCAAAACACTAATTTATCTTTCAGCAGATTATTTCCAATGAGTTTTTGCCAAACATTTTACCCAGCTTAATTTAAAGTGTCTCAAATGTCTTCCAGGAAACAAAATTTACACATAGCTTCTCTAATAGTTAACCTGAATTTTCATTTGTTTGAATGTATTCAGTCAGTTCCCATCATATGTTTTTGGGAAACCCTCCCCAAATTTCTTCCCATTTTTAACTGATAAGGTCATTCTTGTACTTGTTGCAAATTTGTTCTGGACTATTCTGTCCCAGTGTGTAAAATGGAATCAATACCAACAGATTTGAGCAATGCTGTTTTTTGGCTTTTCCACAGTGCTCATGAAATCATGGTGATCATAGTTAATTTCAATTTCCCAGGGCAAATTTCATTATTTTGCTGCTTATTTCCGTGTATTAGCCCTAGAGACAGGTAAATATTTTTCCCTGGAAAGTTATGATGAAGATGAATCCTTACGAACAGATAGAAGCATTTTGCTGAATTAAGTCCCTCATACTACTAAAGATACATTTATCTAAACTGCTAAACTGGTAACTCTAACAAGCTTATTTAAATTAGCACAAATACATTTGCATACACATTTATTATTTTATAGTTACATTTATGGCTTTATCTGTTATGAAATTCACCTTTCCACTGTGCCAGAATGTAAAGAAAAATTACACATCCCAGAAGTCTAATCCAAAGTTTGCTGAACAATAATAAAAAAGGAAACTTGACAAATTTTACCATGTTTATAACCAAGTCCCAAGCATGATAAGCACTGACCTGGGAAGTCTAGAGATCTAATATCTTAAAGATTTAAAAAAATAATTAATACAACAAATATGTGCAATGCTGTGATAAACACCTCAATTAAAACTCATTTGCAGCAACTATCTCATTTACACTAGACTTACATTATGACCCTTGGTACCTTTGGAAGTAAAGCAAAAAAGAAAATACTAAGGTAACTACAAAATGTGGTGATATTTATTTCACTCATTCTTTAAACTGCACTTGAGTCCAGTATTCTCACTAGGATGAAAAAGAAATAATGGCACTCTAAAATCAGAAATAAAGCAGATACCCTTGCTATGACAGATATTGCAGATTCTAGAAACACACCATATACCTCTATATACAAATGGATCAAAAGCAAATCATATGAGCAGAACTCATTATGTAAAAATACTAAATAAACTCACACATTGAGTTCACTATAAACAGCATTCTGAAGCTTCTTTTCCCAACCTGTTAAAATAAAAAAACAACCAGAAGACAACTTTAGGAATTAATACTAACGGAACATCAATCAGAGGTTGCTTTGCAGTCACTGGAGTTTTATGTCTGGTCTCAGTTCATGTCTACCTACCAGACAGACAGGAAGAGATGAGGAAACCTTAATCTAATTAATACAGGAAAACTGTAAGTTGAAACCTCTATAAAGACTGAATATCCTTTATTTCCATCTGCTGTTCAAATAATTACAACACAATTTTCGTTAAAAAACTTATTTTCTATTTTTTCAAAGCCATCGTTTTATAAAGCCAACAATTAATATTAATAGACACAGTGTTCCTGATGATTATAAATCTTGGATCACTTATCATAAGATCCTCACATTATAGTTACATAGCCTACAACTTCCAATGCACATTGGAAATCTAACTAAAGGTAAAATTTCCATTTTCAGAAGTGACTGAACTCTCGTTTTACTCAGAACTTTCAAAAAAAATCACCAATACCTTATAAAATGCTAAAAGCACTTCTCTGCATAGTATGTTTTTCAAAATGCAGATGGAATCCAACATTTTCCCTTTCAATTTTCTCTATCTGGTTTAATAATCTGGAATCATTGAATGTCTGCTTGTGGCTACTGTCAGTGACAAGACACCCAGCTGCACGAACTACTATTTTCATCACTTATACCACATATGTTCTTACATAAATCTATACTATTCACAAATGTATCAATGAAGTATTACAAACCTGATGTCTTCAGAAAATCCTTAATATCCTCTTTCAGTGATTCCAACTTAATTTCTGGTTTGTGTAAGCTAACCTAATATGAAAAATAAATAAATAAGCATCAAACACTAAAGAGAAATTACATTGAGTTACATAGTAATTAATTAACATGCTTAAGGTTACACACAAAGAAAACTCCTTCCTTGAGCAAATGGCTATTGCAGTCAAAAATAGTTAACTTTTTTCTCACTCAATGTCTTTGCCTTTTACATCAATGCCAAAAGGTGTATGTGGGGAAGGAGACAGAAGGGAGTAGAATACGCAATGAATGCTTACAAACACGTATGTTTAATAATCTGAGCAAATACCCCACATACTTAGCACAAATGCTAGACACATTAAGGAATTAGTCATAAGGTACACATGGAAAAAACTAGAAGCCAGTCACTGTATTTCACCTGAAAGAATAAAACTGAAAACATTCCATAATTTCTCACTTAACCTCCCACAGTTCACCTCTTTTAGATAAGAAATGCCATTTTCAAACCAAAAAAAACTGTGCACCAATCATTCCCTACTGCAGCTGTGACTACTGGGTATATATGACCTCTTGTAATGAAATGCACACAACAGAGATGGTTAGTCACTAACCAGCATTACAACCATACCATGACACTACCACACAGACGGTGCTGCAGATTTTTCAGCAACAGCAGGACCAGCTGCTATAGCATCTCCTTCTACAGGTAGACCAAGAATACCTCACAAAGGTCCAAAAGGACAACAAGAAACTCAGAAGTTTCTGTGAAGTGCCTTCTAATATATATTCTCCTAAGCATGGTACATGGCAATAGCTGATTAATATCAGATAATAAAGCTAAAGGTTTAGAAAAAAAATAGCAACCCTGGCTGCTAACTTGAAAATAACACCGGAAGATGTGTGCAACTTACTCCATAGCCATGACAGCTCCAGGCATATATTAGAAGCATATGGCCCTATCATCTACATAGAAATGTGAGACATCTCTTACCAAAACCTACTCAACAATATGCTGCAGGCATATTAGCTACTGATTCTATTGCAGTAAGTTACCCCGCAATTAAAAATAATCTTTCACCAGCTTCTGCAGTTTGCCAGCCCTAACAGCACTGCCGACAGCATGGTGTGCTTTAAGTCCATCACACACAACTAAAACTCCAAAATCCTATAATTTGCCTTACAGTTTATACATAGAAAAGGGTGTTTCTGCACTGGAAAAGTTGGTCTAGGTGAATTCACAATGCAGAATTTTAAGGAAACCTTTACATTTTCCCCAGATGAAAAGAGGCATGGACAATAATGCAGAGGATGACAGCACCAGCATTTCTGCTCTTCTTTCAAGTCCCCTTGCCATTACAGGCAAGGAAGGCATTTCTGTTTGGTTTATTGACTGCAATAGCAAAGAGACTGTAAGCATGCTTCTGAGAAAGAAAGGTCATCATGAGCACAGACTATAAGGTGTGGTGAGTTGCATAACTCTCGTGCCAGATGACAAACATGTATTCCAATCAGCACAATGGTAAAAGCTGGCAAAGGATCGTTGCTAATGTCAGGGAAACAAACATTTTATGGGAGTTCTAAGGCAGCTCACAAAACATCCTTTTAAGCAAAAACCTCAAGGAGTATTTTATGAAGGATTCCTTCTGAAGCTACTTTGATGGAAAGTCGTACGTCCTTTTTGGACAACGATTGTCAAGCTGAGGGTTTTTTCTGCTGCAAGGCAGTGGTTCTGTACATCTCCTACAGGAATTTTAAATAAAGAAACACCCATCGAGCAGAGCAGATTTTGCCATACTGATCCTCAGAAGTTTTTGTGCACTTTTTTATAAATGTTCAGCTTTGTCTTTGAGTTAAATACGGCTAATTCTCATCTCAAGGTCCATGGAGTGTTTACTTGTCAGGCCTGGTACACTTTTTAGATATGCAAAAAAAACCCCCTCACAAATACAACTCATTGACAGATGATGAATCACACAAAAAAAGAAAGCTCCTGTACAATCTGCAAAAGTGGGTTAATTATCTCGACACTGTGAGCAGTGCAAGAAATGAAGGAAGTGCAATCAGAACACTATTTTAATTCTCTGCTGTTCACACACCTGTGAGCTCTTGGCTTATTAAGGACTATCTGACACTCCTATTCACAAGAACAGGGGATCTTTTGGAGATTCCTGGCAATTCTGGAAATTGATACAGCATACTACATTAGAAGGCATTAAGGAGTTCAGTCCACAGACTACAACCCATTTCCCCTGTCAGGCCAAAAGAACAACAGAGGTCTTTCTTGTAAACCATTGTTCCCAACAGAGCCTGTTCCCCAGCTGCAGACCATAAAATCCAGCGACTCTCCTGTATGCAGCAGAAAGGCAGTCAAAATGGAAACAGGAGAGCACGGGGAAAGTCTTCTCCAAGGATCTCCAACCTCCACCTTCGCCTCTTCGTGCCCATGTATTCAGCCAAGTTCTATTTCGTTATTCCTAGCCCTGCTGCAGCTGCAGCCAATATTCTTAGGCTAATCTTTAAGTTATCAAAACATCTATCTTTAGCATCTTTAGCATGTCCTTCCCCTTCTCTTGGCTGAAAAAAGCTCTTCTGAGACAAATTTTCACATAAAAAATGTGAAAATTCCCCCCCAGACTATGGGGGCACTTTTGTCTCCACTTTCACCAATTCAGGGTTCAATTGCAAAAGCCTCCTCCCATTTACACTCTCCCTTTTGTTTACTTCTGTACTACAATCAATACATTCCTAAGTGCTAAGCAGAACAAGAGAGCCACAGAAACTGTTGGGACCCACTGCCTACTGGATTGCTGATCACTTTTCAAACCAGAAATTAGATACCTGAGAATGTGGTAAACAGTCCAGCAGGAACCTGCAGCCAGCTCTAACACAGACCATACCCTAGCTCTCTGCAACACAACAAGGGAAAATACCCATTTTGGTAAGTGAAAGGAACTCTCTTCAGAACTGTTCTGCTGTAACTAAACAGTATGGTACCCCTTTGGAATTTATATGGGTGTTTATGGGAACTAAACTGAGGCATCACGGGAACTTAGCAGATCTGATGTTCCAAAATTACTAGTCCAGGTCTCCCACATGATCTTGCTTTTCCTTTGGATTAACTGATATAACTTATTTCTGTGTTGTACCATGCTGGAAAACACATTTAGGTGTTTATATTTCAGGTAGGGTTGGTTTGTTTTAAACAGTTTGGTACAACGTACTGACTAAGTCTCATTTGCATTTTTATCCCCTGCAATTTTTTGGTAGAATGAAAAATATGTTGACAGAATTTTATGTATATAAAAAAGCATTACAACTTTATGCAGACAAAAATGCCTTGCTAATATTTACTGGGAAAAAACCCCACACTCTTGAGATTTATACTAATGAACTGAATTAATTTTCTGCATAATCAAAATGCAGCAAACACCCAGGTAGAACAACCAGTTTCAATACACACATCTTGATGAACGAGTATATTACTTCTGTAAGAAAAATAGTATCTGCTACTATAAGGAGACTATCACAAGCAGGGCAATACAGAGTGAGCAATATACAGGAACAATCCATGAACGCGAAGGGTGACAGCTAGAACAGGGAAAAAGTCAAATATTCAGAGGCTGAGTCAGGCCAATACAGAGCCCTGAAAGGAAACAGGAATGAAAGTAGCACATTTCAGCAAGAAATAACAAATTATTTTTAATGAATGTTAATGCCTAACAATTTTTCCCTGTAAAACTAGCATTGTGCATAATCTTATGGATAGGGCACCGAGCTCCAGGTGTTGGATGTCTGTGTTCCTCTACAGCGTTGGTCAGCTTCTTGAGAATCAAGAAGCATCTGTCTGTTCCATTCCTTCATAAAACAAGCTATCATTACAGCATTTCTTGGCACCCCCCACTCTTCAGCTGTACAGAACAGTAGGATAGTTTGGGGACTTCCAAAATTTTGCCAAATTTGCTGGTGGCTAAGGTACCACTAGCAATCTTGTGTGTACATCTTTGATTTTGGAAAGGTATCCTCCTGAGATCTGGGCAGTCACCATCGCAAGTGATCCTCTAAATGTACTCTCTGTACTCTCCATCTGGATGCCAAGATGGAAGAAAATCCAGACACTCAACAGTGATGTGGCTTAAAGCAAGCAAAAGGATAGCACAACACTAAGATTAAAAGGTTGGTGGAAACAGTAAATTGATTCACAGAGGAACTCAACACAGAGATCAACCTATTGGCAAATTAGCATCTAAATCTGAAAGTGGCATTCAGTCATCATGACTGGAGCAGCACTGATCATGCAAGAGATGATCCATCAACCACAGCACCCAAAGAAGTATAGGAAAATAGCTAGAGGACCAGCAACATACTACAAAGAGGAGGCTTGACAGAACAAAGTGTTCCAGTGTAACTCCTGTGTTAAACTATTTCTTTTCTCAACAAGAATAAACACTGCAGAGAGGTAATCCAACTATACTGAAATGTGGAACTGCATCAGGTGAACATATATTTTTGTCCTGCTGCAAACAGTTCTGCAAATAACTGTACACAATCTAAATATTTTTACATCCCCCGTAATTTCTCTTCAAAGTCTTTTTTGTTTAGATAAACATGTACCCTCTCAAACCATTTATTACTGTTCATTATGATTTTACGCAAGTGCACAATGTTTTTCAGTTTTATTGCTATTATTTCCCAAATTACAATAAAGTACAATCCCCAAATATAATCCATCTTCAGAAGAAGTAAATTCAATGAAAGCTAATAAATATTCACCTTTCCTTATATACTCCATTCTACCATAACTGGACTTTATCAGGACCAAGCTGACTTGATAAAAACAATTTCAAGCTCAATGTCTGCCAATCAAGCTTGCATTGCTTCTGAACTCCATCATCTGATCAACACATATTCAACTGCATTCAATTTAAAATTCACTGTAATACAAATATTACAGCTGAAACACTTAAAGGTACAAGCTCTATCAGCAGGTATAGTAAATACTCTGCCAAATACAATGCATGAAAATGAACCATTAATTATCTATGATGACTCATGAACCTACATTTGTCTGCTAATTTTTATTAAATAAATGCTACATTGCACAGAAACATTCTCCCCCTTAATTTGATCTTTTATTTAAATTGAGATTGGCATCAATTTTTTTTTCATGGCGAAAAATGTCATGGAAATAATATGCTAAGATTATCTTGCAAACCATTCACTCCACATAAATTATTCTAAGCTTATTTACCTACACTCTCTTTAGAAGCACTAAAAGTCAGGCACTACTCCAGCTCCAATATTCCTAGTGCTCCCAAAGCAAGTCCTCTCCTCCTTTGCCCCATCTGAAGTCTTGTAAAGACCCTTACCTCTCCCTTTGATCAGTATTGTCTTTAAGCCCTTCTAGTTCTATCACAGGTCTGCTCAAAGAATGATGGCACATTCCCCACCTTGGGACAGTGTTTCTGACCATGACATCTCCTCTCCACCACTCTTCATCTCTTCAGCTACCTCCTACAATCTATTCTCACTCCCAAACTTAATTGCTACAGTGGGGTGGGATGGGGTATCAGGCCTGATTTCTACACTTACATTACCCTTTTTTACCTACTTTAACAGCCCTTATCGTGCTTTTCTTTAAGTGCCCCTTCAGGTTGTCCCATTCCAAACACACCTACAAGAAACAGATCTCAGAACATTTACACAGACAATGCCCAAGGGGACTCCTTGCACTGAGTCCTTCTCGTTCCATTTGAAACATAATTTAGAACCTTTATCTTTCATTTTATTGTCTCATCCAGTTTCAGAAAAGTTCTTTAGGAATAAACTACTGAAGCTTTTGTTTGTTGTTTGGTTTTGTTGGGATTTTTTTTAACTTTACTTGTTATTTGCCCCTGGTCACTAGAGGTCCTGGGCAACTCTGAGTTAGATTGATTTCTATTAGAAGTTTGCATGGGACAAAAATTAATATTGATTAATAAAGCCCAATTTCTTTCAAACACTATGAAAAACAAAGTTTCTGAATTGGCTGCAAAATGAAAATGTGCTAAAGAGGTTGCACTTCTTTCATTTCTCTGAACTGTTTCATTTTTATTGTCAGTTCACTGACACAGATTTTTCCCTAAAACAAAATTTTAGCAAGATTTCACAAAATAATGTGTTTTAAAACTGCATTTTGTCCTTGCAGATGTCCATGTCTTAGTTTTTCTAAACACCTCTAAATCTCTAACTTAAAAACATTTACAATTCAGACAGGGAAGAGAAAAATTAGGATAAAACCAAACAAATTTAATTACAAACTTGCACAGTGAAGTTGTGCCCAGAAAATGAGATATAGCCTCTGTTACCCCACTAACCCCAGGAGCAATTCTACCTGTTGAAAAGTTACTACCTAATATTTTGGTTCTTTGTGACTGCTACTCCTTCCTTTCAAACCCTCATGCTCAGAAGAAATTCCAAAGTAAATGATAGGCACATTAGCACTCTTTCCTGCATTAACCTCTTTTATTAACTACAGTAATATTATCAATGCATCAAAACTCAACCTACAAAAATAAACCTAACATTTATTTATTTATTCATTCATCACTTACAAGCATATGATGCTCCCTCTACTTCAATCCTTGGGACAAAAATGTGACTATCTTGGTATCCCCAGAGGTCAAGCTATGACAGCAAATCATTTGATGCCCATGCCAAAGTTATTTCAAAGAGATTGTGTATCACAGCCCTTGACACCAGCTCAGGCTCCCAGTGACAGCCAAGCAAAGCACTGGTTTGATCAGTTCATAACCACAGGGCTACTCTATCACCTCTCACAAATAATGTCAGGATGCTGTGTTTTCCCCAAAATTCTATTAACTCATCAATGAAACTGTTCATTCTGAGCTCTCCTTCCTAGACAATAAGAGATGAATTTACAAAACACAGTTTTTGTTAATAACTAAAATACTGTTTGTAAGACTACATGTTCTCTCAAAATTTCAGGCAATATTATAATGGACCTTAGAATCCATTTTGACTCTAATGTTTTCACAGACAGTAAATATTTTTGAGGAACAAATACCAGCAACATAATTTCCTATGCTAAGAGATGAAGAATATTTGTGAAGTATAACTGCAGTATAAATATCCAGAACAAAAGTAAGTTGCACTCTGATGCACTGATTCCAAAGACTTCTCAAAATACAGTGTGCATCTCCCAAAATAGTTTAAAATCCCCTAAAAAGGGACCACTCTTCAAAATCACAAATGGTGCAGACTGAGCATTGTTAACCAGCAGACAAAAACCCCATCACATCCTACCAGTGAACTGGAGTTCAGGTGTGATGCACAGCAACAGCTAAGATTTCGTATTTGACAGTGCAACTCCAGCAATACCCCAGGTAATGTGAAAAATACCAAGCACTAATTTAATACACAGTGAAGCAAAATTCAGAAACTTTCAGAATTCTGCAAAGCTGCTAAGGGATGGACACGAGACAAGCCACTCAAATGCATGGTACAGCCCTAACATGTCTAAAAAAACAAGTCTCCTATACATGAAAGAACATAAATGCATGCAAGGTCAATGAAAAAACCCTCTCTATCATGAACACACAGATTCCTGACAAACACAGTGTACATCTGTCCCTACTAATTTAAACTACAATCTCGAAGAGGTAATTCATTTGATTGAGAAATCCCATCATTGACATATCTATAAACTTTCAGATCACCACACTAATCCATAGCTCTGATTCAATCTTCTATTATAAACCTTCCAAACACAACTCTAAGAATAAACTTGAATATTTGTTGCACTTCATATGACTAGAATGGTCATTTGACCTATATAAACACTTTTTTTTTTCTCCATGCTTCCTCCTGCCTCAAAAAACCCATGCAAAGTGTCAAATGACTGTGAAATGAGGCCCTGCCAGAGCCAGGGATTAAAGAATACACGTGGAAGGGAGTGCCTACAGGTTTGTTATAAGCAGTAATGGAGTTATTAAAAGAGAGTTCACTGCCTGTTTTGAGGACAAGGTCTGACTCTCCACTCCTCATGTCAGGCTTTTTAGGATACTCAATTTCCCAACATTTAGCAGAACCTAGCCTCTAAACTCTCCCATAATTCCAGCCACCTTCAAGTCATGCACATTTGCTTACTCAAATATTTAGAAAGCCCTGTCAACAGAAGCAAGGCAGACACACACTGATGAAAGTATTTAGATACCAATTCAGCAAATTTAAATACAAAACAAACAACAGACAGGCAGTGATGTCACTTGCTATAGAAAGCTTTAGGAACATTCAAAGAGGAAAATCACGTTTCATTTAAAAACGCAACAAAACTAATGGACAGATAATGGACATGGCATCCTAAAAAAACAACAACAAAAAAAACCAAAACCCCCAAAAAAACCCCCAAAAAACACACCAACAAAAGAGCCCCGTATAATTTTAAGCAATGTTTGAAAAAAAAAAAAAACCACCCCGAATCGAAAAGTACAAGATTTCATAAAACCCAACCCAAAATATTTCAGAAGGGCACAATATTTCTTACAGCATCATGACTAGGTTATTATGATCAGGAAAACTGACGCAATTTTAATCTGAAACATACTAAATTAAATTCAGCTGAAATATGAAAATCTGGCTTCAAGTACGGATAAGTTATTAAATATTAAAAAAAAGCAACTGTTTTCCCAGCTACTAAAATGTACTTCCATGCGCGGCTTTTTTCATTTATTTTCACTTATTTTCACGAAATCCTCATTTTCTCAGGGGCACTAGGGGAGCGGGGGAGAGTGGGTGGAATTTAAAGCTCTCCAAATTAAAGATTAAAAAACCAATTCGTTTCAGGACCTATATTTGAAGAAGTGAGATTTCAGACGGTTAGTCTTCTTACTCGCTGCGAAATCCTTGGGTCCCAAGGGAAGACACAATAAACACGGCTCTAGAAACCAAACACACCGCTCTCCGGCCCCGCCGAGGAGGGACAGGGGCGGGAGGAGGAAAGGAGGGAAGGGACGAGCGGCGCCGGGAAGCCCCGGACCCGCTGCCCACGCGGAGGCCACACGGGCCGGGAGCGACGGCCGGGAACAAAGCGCCGGGGAGGGGCAGCGCGGTAGGGAGGCGTGCGTGGGGGCACAGCGGCAGGTCAGGGCTCACCCGGGCCTGTCGCTCCAGCTGTGAGTGGAGGCTGGAGCCCTGCAGCCGCTGCACGACCCTCGCGATGGTGAGGGACAGCCCGCGGTCCGGGTCCAGCATCGCGGCCCCCGCCCGGCCGGCCGGGCCGCCTTCGCCGCCGCACCGCCGCGTTACCCGGCAACGGCGGCAGCGGGCGCCGTCCTGCGGCTGCGTCCGGGCGGGAAGCGGCGCCGCACTGAAAGGTTCCCCGCCGCCGCCGCCCCGCCCTGAAGGGGAAGGAAGCTCCCGAGAGCCGTAGATGCTCCTGGGCGAAAGGAACGACCCAGGTCAGAGGGTCCGCAAACAATCAGGAAGTTTTATTAGAAAACTACTGGAAATTGTTATGCCCTGATCTACTATATAAGCACAGAAAGAAAGGAAGGAAGAAAGGAAGGAGGAGAGAGATGACGAGTCCTGGCTCCAGCGCATCGATTCAGCTGCTGGGATGCCCAGGGTCCTGGGCGGATACCTTTCCATGGGCAGGTTTCTCCGACCCGAAGACATGTTTCTGTGTGCTTCTTGAGGGCTGCAGGTCGGCCTGTACTGATGGGGAGTTTTATTGCACATTTGGGTATTTTACCCTTGTCTGCTGAGCGTGCTGAGGCGTTAGATCAGGCTCAGTGCCGGGAGCAGACCCAGTCCCTATCTAAGCCGAGCGGGTGTATGCACCTCACTGCGTGATGTACACGCACGGAACTTTAATCTAGTTAGCCCTTCTGGCAAAATCTGTTCCTATGTGCATCAGTAACAGAACCATGTAATCCCATTTTTACTTAATAAACTAATTTAGTAAGTCAAAATACCGATTTTTAAAGTCCTAGAACGATTAATAAATAAGCTAAGAGAGGAAAAGCTGATTGTTGATCTCCAAAGCATTAGGACCCATTTTCAGCTCTGAGGATGACCTCTGTAAAACAAAGAATGCTTCAAGATTCTGAAACATCAGGAGTAACTTTTTCACTGTTGGGAGTGACAGATATGAGGAAATGATAGCTGTCATCAGTTGTGTCAATAAAAAAACCAACTGCATATAATGGGTATAAAAATGCACCTGAACTCATTTGTTTGCAACCGGTTTTGACTTATCTGTGAGCATTTCTGAATAAAATGAAGTTTAAAGAAGAACAGTAATAGAAGATCAGAGATAAGGTTCTTTAATGAACTGTAGAGAAAGCGGAAAAAGTCACTTATGCTAATCAAAATACTGAGGAACTGTTGCTTCTCAGTTCATGGAGCGCATGGGGAAATCAAGTGCCCAGTTGTCTATCAGTACGTTGAATGTCTATTCTGATTTACATCAGGTTTTCTGTCAGTTCTTTTCTTACTTGTGTGTATGAATTTGGGGGCAACAGTGAGCACATTCTTTTTCTCTGCGTATAGAGAGAGTTAATGAAATTTTTGTCTACATTCCCAACTGAACAAGCATACAAAGTGTAATAGCTTTCTGTGCTAATTCATTAAAAAAGTCTGCAAAATGTTTCCATACACAGAGTACCTCTCCTCATTTTGGTTTGGGGTTTTTTTGTTGTTGTTTTTTTAATTGACAAGGATCATTTGTTTGTGTGGGAACTTCACCTGCTAAGAAAAGCACATGCAGAAAACTGGAGCATAAGCTCTGAAGGTCAGTAGCTGAAGTCCAGAATTTTACATTTCAGCTGCAAGTGTGAGAGAAAGCCCTCCCTCCTTGCCTGGCACAGTCCTCAGCAGCATTTTCCTTTCCAGTTTGTGGGCAAACCTGTGGGCTGCCACAGGGATGGCAGTCTTCCATTGTGTTTGGTGAGCATGTTACTTGTCAGGGCTGCTTGACATGTGAGGACTCAGAGGTTGGATACATTCCTACTGGTAGCACAGCACAGTCTCTGGATGCTTTCCATGTTGTGGTCTGCAGGCACCGCATTCGGCCTCATGGCAGGTCATGGAGTGGGACAGAAGCCACAACGCCTTGCTGATTAGAAGTGTATGTTCCCCTGCTGCGGGGGAATATGGGGAAATGATACGTCAGGTGAGTTTCATGTGGAATGCATAAGACTTTGAAGGTCTGCAAAAGCCATCCTGATGTCTATAGGTCAAGAAAGCAGGACAAAAAACTAATGTCAGCAGCAGATGAGTAATTTCCTGCAATTGACTACCTCTGCTCCAAGTTTGCCTTTGTAACCCTGAGTATACACGTCTGTCACTCTTCATTCCCCGTTTTCTTAGGCTATTTCCAGTCTGGTTTCCTTACACTGGGTTTCCCTTTGGTCAGTCACATTTCCAGTATGGGTAGGAAAACTTACTTTTTGTAAATGCCAATCCAAGCTAAAAAGAAAGGCAGTATAAGGAGAGAATCTACAGAATCTTACCGAGTGGTGTTAACAGCTTCTTGCGTATCCCTGCCATATCTAGTTAAGAAATCTCATGCTTAAGTGTGTGCTTCTTTCTTGTTTCCTTACAAGGAGTGTACTGCATAGCAGCTTGAGAAATACAGGGTCATTGTTAAAAAAAATCACTTAAATAACAGGCATTGGCAGAAATCCCAGCTAATGTTTTAGCCTATCCCCCTGGTTTAACTTGTTTTATGTGATAAGTTTTTGACAATTACGGCTTTTTCATCATGATTTACTTTTAAACTGCAAGTAAGCCACTGCAGTACAGTCAGCGTGGCGTGGTTTTATGATGTCCAGTACCACATACCAGAGGTAGCTTGTTGGTTTTATCAGGAGGTCTGGTGTAGATGCCATAGTTTTTCTGGTTTGGGTTGTTGGTCTTTCCATCTCAGTGTCTCAGTTGTATACCCTTGAACACCAATTTTCTTCCCTTTGTATTTCTCCTCCATTTGCAGCTGCAGTGCTTTACAGTGTTATACCTTTGTTTACTGTGTTTTGTGTCAAGTTACTTCACTTAACTGTACTTGATACAGGCATCCCAAGTGTCTTTTATTAATCTGCCATGACGGGTCTGGAAAGCATCACGAATTTGGCAATGGAAAGTAAAAATTACATAGTCAGTCATGGCTTTTTCCATATAATATGTTAGTTGACCTAATATCAAACAGGGCTGTCTGCAGCTATCACTAAAGGAGGCAGTGGTGTCGTATGACAGATAATGGGTGAAGGAAGACAACAAAATCCCAGCAAGGTTAATAAAATCCCAACAGTCCCAATCACAAAATCCCAGCAGCCATAAAAATCCTAGCACTTCCAGTCAGCTGCTCACAAGACACTCTTCCCCTAAGGAATTCACAACACCCATGCTGCCCTGATCCCACCTTCACCTTCCATTCTGTTGCTGTGAGAAATGCCAAGTCATGAAGCCTGCTCTTGGGACTCCTTAGTCTGCTGGGGGAACAGGGGTGCGGAGGGGCTGGAGGGGGAACACTGCCCCCTTACCTGTGCTGAGGGTGGGTGCCTTCATGCACTCAGTGCTGGCAGTAAAAGGGAACAAGGTACTAAGGGTACAAGGTACTTGCATGCTAAATCCTTAGATTAGGACTAAGCATGCAATCATTGGGACTTATTACTGTAGGTGAGCCACTTCCTTTTCCTTTGCACCCTGAGTGCCAAGGGGGTTAATGCCATCTGGGGAGAGCTACATACTGCATTCAGCCTGATAATGTATCATAAGTATTGTGTAGCTCTCTAAGTTATTCCCTTTTTTTTGTGCTGTATGAGACACTGCCAGGAGGATGACAGTGTGGGCAAACCCTAGTGGCAGTCTGGGTCGGGTGTAAGGATGGCTGTGTCCCGGATCAGCCAAGTGCCACAGAAACCCAGGTTTAGAAAAAACAAAAACAAAAACAAACTAACAAAAAAAACCTCAAAACCCAAAACCAAATCAAAACCAAAAAACAACAACCCACCCAACCCAACAATTTTCTAATTTCTGCCAAAACAAAAGGATGAGGCATTAGAGGAAAAAACTCCAACAAACTCAAACAAAAGCCACACACATTCTCCCTTACTCCCCAAACCCTCCAAATCCACCCTTCTTCAGACAGGGTACTTTTACCCCTGCTCAGATAAACTGGATTTTTTGTGTAGTTGGCTAGTGGTTTTTTCATCTAAAGAGCTACTCCTGTCCAAAACTTCATTTCTTCTTTCTCCACTTGGAACTATTTTAATTCATGAGGGCTTAAAATCCATAACCCCAGTCCTCCATTTCAAGCCATTATCAGAACTTCACCTGTGAACTAAAGTGTCACGTTCCAATAGATTTCTCATCCAAGCAGGTACTTTCAGAGAACATCATATTCAGTCTTTTATTGAGTGTGCTCACCCTTTATATTAGACAAATGTATATTAAACTTTAATCTCTGTTATGGGCCAATCCTGCAAGATCCCCTTTATAATATCCACTGGTTCCCTTGTGCAGTCAGAATCATGATATATTGTTTGGAGCTGATAACAGAGGAATGACAAAAGAAGAAAGTTCTGCCAGTGACTCACTCTCCCGACTTTCAAACTTTATTCAAATTACCAAAAAGTGATTGTGTATTTTGACAAGTTTCAATACTTTCTTTAAAATAATCAGTTCCTGTGGAATAATGAGATTTTTTTTTCCCCCCAATACCACTGATGCAATCTGAAGAATGTAGGAAGTTTAGATGATGTATCTTCACTTATCAGAGCAGAAAACATCTCTTATTGCAGACTGTTGTTCATGAGACATAATATATTGTCTCTAATATGTGGCTGAACTTGAGAGCTAGACTTTGACTACCGGTGATGTCAAGGATTATCAGTCTAGTTTTAGCAGTTTCTCATTGCTTCAGTTCTTGATTTTAGGTAATTTCTTACCAGATCTTGGCTTTAGATATGTGTAAGTCTCCCTAGAGCTGACCATATATCTCAGGTCATAATATCTATTACTGGTACCTTTTTGTAGCATTTCTGAGTCATAGCAGGAACTGTGAGTTATCAAATATGTACCAAAACTAACATGCACAAAGTCCCTGGTTTTTCTAGTGTTATTAGATTTAGTCAATTTTTCATGTGTTCTCTTATTAGTCAAGTAACATGGGTTTTAGCAGTAATATTCTGTTTCTTCTGGTTGGTAAAATCCCACATGTGCACTGTGCATTAAGATATAATTACACCAATGTAGGATTTCTTGGACTTTAAGCAGAAATGGAGTCTTTTGATCTAGATACACACTGAAGAGAAACACATGCTGAATCACAAGTACAGTTTATACACTGAGTAGTTTATGCAATTCCTGCATGGCATATATATTTTGTATCATCGAGTTGTATATTCACCTGAGAGCAAGTGTGCCAGGAAATTTACACAACTATTGCACTTAGCCAAACCTTTTAAAAGACATGATTCAGCATTCCTGAACAAGCATTTTCTCAATTCACACACAGCAGCTTACTTTAGCTATTTCTTTTAAGGTTTTTACAAACTTTAGCCAATCGGTCTGTAAGGAAGAAATGCAGTAAAAAGAACTGTCTCAGTAGAGTCTTACTCCATGTCAAAGCTTACCGGTGTGTGGGTGTGCTAGGGTGAGATTCTGTATTCTTTTCAAATCTATTGACTCCAGTGGGTCTACATCATCTAAATGTAAGTAGAATTTGGTTCTTGTCTGTCACAAGAAGTATGCTCTTTTTAAAAATAAGAACAATCTGATCTAGTGGGTGGCATCCTGCCCTTGGAGGCGGGGATTGGAACTAGATGTTCTTTAGGGTTTCTTCCAACCCAATCCTTTCTATGATGCTATGAAAATATCTAAAAACATATGTGTGGTGATGTTTTATATCTACTTTTGAAAAATATCAAACCCTCTCATTCTCTGTTTATTTGTTACACAATATTGAGCATTACTCCACTGAAATAGCTTCTCAATGCTATATCCTACTTATTGCAGTAGGGCAATTTGTCTTCTGTGGAAAATGTAATAAATGTTTTAAGGTAGTCTGTTATACTTTTGTTCACTGCCTGAAATATATACAATTTACTACACAGTCATATCAGTGTGTGTTGCAAGTCTTTAACAACCAGCAGACCACCTTGGATACATTATTTAGTGTCTAGATCATAGCTGCCTTCTCCTTAATCATTAAGAGATAGAGCTGTAAACTTCAGTGGCAGAACAAGGATCTCTTCTTGGGTACGTTTTATTCTTCTGATTAAGATTCGATGACAAAGTTGATTAATCCTTTCACTTCTTTTTTTTTTCTTCCATGTGAAGGATTATTCCATTGTTTCATTTCCTTGTTTGATAAATCTTCAAATAGAAGATTCAAAAGTGAAGAATAAACCATGGGGAACTAGAAACTCTTGAAGGGTTTTTGTAATGTTTATGGTTAACCAGCTACTGTAACTGTTCAAAGGAACAATCTAGTTTCAGTCAGGGAGATTTTTACTTCCACTACGAGGATTTTTCAGATATCCTTTACCTTGATTTCTGCTTCCCTAACTTGATGTCTGCTGTGTTGGAAAGACAGCTGGAAGTGCCACAAAAAGGAAATGCTGAATGAGCAGAACATAGCAAGTAGAACCTTCACGAGTTTCTCACAGTTTTGTCTCCCGTGATGGTGCTTTCCTTTCTCTGTACAGACAAATGCCATATATCATCGAAAGGGAGCACCGGGCACTGATTAAATGTCATCACCAACTATGGAATAGAATCTTCTCTGACAGATCTCAGGCCATGGTGGTGGCCTAAAGAATCCTATGTTGCAATACTTGCAGTTGTCCTGTATTACTTCAAAAGAGATTAAATCAAAATGTAAAACTGAGCCCTAATTTCTAAATTTCTACCTTTTCTCTATTTATATAAAGGAATGCATTATTGCAGAAAATTATCTGAAACATTGATTACTAATACTGCCTGTTACAGGAATTGTTGTGCATATATGAAACACAACTAAATGATCAAGATTTTACTGTGGAAATAAGTTCATTATAACAACACACTCAAAAATTCACCTGAAAAAGAGTGGAACAGTGAGATGGAAGAGCACACATATGTGAAGCACAGCTCTGAAGACTGGATTCAGAGCCACTGAGTAGCAGACTACCCTGCTTTCACTAACACAAAGCATACAAATTAATACACGGATCTGCTTAAAGGAAAAATTACACCAAAATATTATACACAGCTCTAGGGAGGACAGACAAACCCAAATGATTTGATTTTAGATGAAGCTCTGCACATGGAAACCAAAAATTTTAAATATAAAAATGCAGTTAGGTTTTCTGTTTTGCATCACTGTTTAGAGGTCTGTGAAGAAATCTTTCAAATGCACAACAAATTTGCTAAATTAAAAAAAGGACAGAGGTAGTACCTAAAAAATTGTATTATTTTGTTAATTACAGGATACAGGCTTGAATCTTATAATCTATATTGCAACATGTCCCCAGAAAGACGAGGAAGGAAAATTAGAAAACATTCACAAAGGTGAATGTGCTAAAGGGCTCAGGAAGGTTGAAATAAATTGTATTTATTGCAAAAAGGAAGGTGAAGGGACAAGGTATTAAACTGATAAACAGAAAACTGTACAGCCTAGCTGAGACTATCAGTCATTAATATGAGTAAGCAGTCATATAGCAATGCAATTTATCATTGATCACTTTCATTCTTCATAGGAAGGACCCCTGTGGCCAACATTCCTATCTGCTGTTTCCAGAGCAGACAGGATAAAATGTGCTCTGAGCTTAAATAAATGCATGTATACACTCTAGTAGCTAACGTGGACAAGATTTCCTGGTCTTTGTCTGAAACTGCATTGAGGCTTGCACTCACAGAGAGTAGAGCAGGGTGAATTTCTGCTGGACAGTGTATAGCAACAACCTAAAATATAGAATTAAATACCTCATTAGAGTTGTTCAACAGCAGAAGGGCTTTTCATTTTGGCAAAATTAGGCTGATAACAAAAGCAGCATAATAAAGGTTTAGATCAAAGGTGTGATACATAAGTCCCCCCCATATGTATTGGCATACAGCATGAGATCATCATAGAATCATAGAATATCCTGAGTTGGAAGGGACCCATCAAGATCATTGACTCCAGCTCCAGACCCTGCACAGGACAGCCCCAAGAATCACACCGTGTGCCCAGGAGTATTGTCCAAATACTTCTTGAGCTCTGTCAGGGTTGGTGCTGTGACCGCTTCCTCGGGGAGCCTGTTCCAGTGCCCAACCTCCCTCTGAGTGAAAAACCTTTTCCTGGTATCTAACCTAAACTTCCCCTGACACAGCTTCAGGACATGGACTCTTTGAAGGAAGCTACTTTTAAAATGTAGGGTTGGGTTTTTTTCTCCAGATATATCTATGAGGTTTGCAGCAATAATATGTATGGGACAAAAACTTAAAATAACCTGTAGAACAGGTTTGGTAGGGGATTTGGAGGAAAAAATGTATATATGGATGTTAATTTTATGATCAAATATTCAGATAGAAAAACACTTTACTTTGGCATCGTTATGCAGTGGTTTAGGACATCAAAACCCCCCAAATATCTATAGCCATGCAATAGTTTTAACTGCTAGTGAAATGTAACTGTGACATGAGTTAATATCCTTTTTTCTTTAATTTAAATATTTTTTTAAATGTCCTTGTGCAGCAAGATACTACTAGCTTTCATAACCTTATCCAAGAGGCACAAATCTTTTGAGACTTAACCATTTATTTCCTCCTTAGAACTGGAAATAACACCACTGTTGAGGATACTGAACCTAGCTCAGTTGGGTTGCCTAAGAGGTGAACACTCCAGACCTAGGGTGGCATTTTCAAATTCACAGTTTTGGTTAAGTTGGCCTAAAGGAGGAGAAAACTACACACAAATAGGATAAGCAATAGGTAAAGAAACACTCATGAGGATGCACTGAAGAAGGAACAGAAGTTGTTATCATGTCACTAAACGAGCCACTATGTCAGGATGATGGAAAAAGTGTAAGCAAGGAAAAATCCTAGGCTTTTTTCTCATTCCCCTGTACTATTAAGGGAAATGAAATTTACTGCCTTCTTGATAAGTAAGCTGGATTTCATCAAAAACTATCAATTTGTACTGTCAGTTTCTTCTCAAACAGCGTTAAATCTGTAAGGCCTTGGATATTTAGTAACACATCAGAACACAAGAATAAAAATTTCATATTATTTTAGGTTGGATAATATTGTATATGACCTACTGTCACGTTCCACCATGGGGAACTGTGTAGAGTTCTTTTAAAAATGGATGGTCGGGAAGGAAATTAAGCCAAACGAAGCAAATGTTGTATCTGAAAAACTGTTTATTGGTAACAAAAAGGAGAAGGAAAAGGAGTTCCCCAAATGAAAGAGGGCTAGAAGAGACAGAAAAGAAATGAAAAGAGTAGCGAGCCCCAGGGAGCAGTGGCAAGCCCAGAAGCAGTTGGGTTTTATACCCCCCTGGCCACTCCCAAAGTCTGCCTGAGGACAGGGAACCATTGGCCTGTTGCGGTGAGCCATGGCCAGAGCCGTGGTCAGCTGGACCAAGCAGACCAAAAGGTCCAGTGGTTTGATGCCTCCACAGCTCAAGGGCTTGAAGGCACAGTGAGCACCCAAAAGGCTGTGTGAAGCACGCTGACCATTGGCTGCTGCCCCCCTTCCCCTTACGGTTCATATTTGGTTATTTCTCCAGAAAGGTCTATGTTACTCAGTAGTTTATTGGCCCATGTTACTCCTCTCTCCCCACTCCTTCTCCCATTCGCTCTGATCCCTTCTCCCCTCCCTTGTAGCACCCCCTAACTGGTATTTTATTGGTTATTATGTGTTCTCCACGCCCATTATGTAGGGATATAAAACCCCCTGCCAGACTCATTTTCTCGGCTTTCTTCGTGGGTTTTTGTTCTGCAATAAGCCTTTCCCTGCCCCACAAAGAAGTCCCTCTGCCTCATTCCTCCCTCCTTCATGCACCTTGCCATCGGTGGGCAAGGCAAACCCGAGTTGGAGCTTCGCCTGCCCTCCTGCGCCGTGATCGGCTTCTGTCCCCCCACCTGGGGCAGGTGGAAGATTGCCCAGTGCAGGGGCAGCGTGCTGGCCAGGGAGAGCACCGCAGCATTGGCCCAGTCCAACTTTCCTATGCTGTCCATAGGTGGAGACCTCTTCACAGCCTGATTGAATTTATATCATGATCTCATTTTTTAGAATTTATTTGAATATTTCTGATATGATCCAATTTTAAATTTCCAGCCTTCTCTTTATAAGGTCTTGTGAAAAAGATAGTCTGGTATGAAATGGCTCAGTTTAAGAGCTAATGAAATAGTGTGTTACTTTTTTGTTTACCAGAACATTCTTATTTGGCTCCTGATAACTTTCATTAGCAGTCATTGAGGATTAAGTGAAGATTTTGGGGAGGTCTGTCTTACAAAGTATAAAATTGCTGATAATTCTGACTTTCTAACTGAAATGTAAATTGAAATTAAAGAGATAAGATCACTGTTAGATTATGGTTTGAGCAGGATTATATTTCAAATACCACTGGGTTTAAAACTAGAGTGGGTGACAGTAGAATCTGGGAGCATTTCACTAGCATATTGCTTAGAATATTTTAAAAACCCCTTACTTGCTCCAGGAACTTCAGTCAGCAAAGCTTGTAAAACAAAACTCTGTTACTGCTCTTTTGTCATTATCTCATCAGAAATACCTTTCCTACTTCAATTTATTCACTTTTCCCACATTGTAAGATTGCAAAATGAAGACATCAGAATAAAAGGAGAACATTGTGAAGAGATAAGGTATCCAAGAAGGGACACAGTAGCCACAATTTGTGTATGATCTGTGACTGTTTTGCTCTGCTTTTTCTGTACAAAGCACATTTAGCACCAGTGCAGGTGGTTCTGGAAGGGGCCAAACCAGAATGCATGAAATTGCAAATATAATGACAATATAATATAAAAAATACAGTATAATGCAATACATAATTGCAAATATAATGAGATAATGACTTCAGGCCCACACACAAAAATGTTAGAAAAAATTATCCAGTTAATTGCAGTTAGTCTACTGCAAATTTTCAAACGTTTGTTAAAGCGAAATCAGGAGTGTAGCATGTACCTTTTCTATATACAAGGATTACATCCCAGAGATCTGACTTCTGCTATGCTTGATTTATAAACCCTGGATATTTGGGCACACCACAGCAGCCTGACTGAATCTGACTGTCAAAAAGTGAGTGTGGAGAATGCAGAGCAGAGTTTGTCCTTGGACTTTTGTTTCTCCCTTCTTTTGAGAGTTGAGACTTCTTGGCAGATCAAAACAGTTTTGTAATGTAAGCAAAGACTGAACAATGAAAATTAATTTAAAACTTAGATACTTTCTGTCACATTAACTCCCTGCACAATGTAATATTGTATAAACATGAGCAAATTGCCCAAACTAACTACTGCAATTGTTCCTCAGAATACGTTTTCTTAAGGATTATTTAGACAAAAGCGTGGCAAGTAAGGCCAACAGTACTATTGATCGACGGCCCATCTGTGCTGAAACTCTGGAAAGTATTATTTTCAGCGTTTCAATATTTTAATAATGTTTTGAAATCACTATCAAATGCTTCCAGGACAGCTTAGCACAATAATTGAAATAAATTAGAATATTTTTTGTCATTATGGACTTGACCTGCCTCCCTCGGTTTCTCAGAAAATTATAACTGACAACGTTCTACATACAGGTATACCTATCAAAGAAGTCCAAAATGTGAAGAGCATTTAGCTAATTTACAAATAAAGCTAAACGTTCCAGAAATTAAGACCTAGAGGAGAACTTCAGCTGGGGTAAATTGTCTCAGCTCCTGAAGGTCTCCCTGTATCTCATCTTACTGGGTCCAATGATTAGTCCAAACTGCCAGCTAACAGAGTTCCATTTAACTGAAAAAACTGGCCTGGAGATTGTCACAGTAGAAGAACAAGAGTCAAACAATGAAATACTTAATTGTGTACAACAAAACGCAGGCCATGACCCTAATTTAAAATCTTACTTTCATTATATAAACCCACAATTTGAAGGGGACAACCTGTCGTTTCGCTGTGTGAGTACCCTTCCACGCAAAATCATGACAATTGGAAACCAACAAAATTCTGGACATCACATAGTCCTTTGCTTTTCTTTTTATTAGATCAGAATCTTACTTTGATTATGTACTTTCAAGGAGTGTTGTTTCCTTGTGGGCTTTGCTGGTAGGAGTTTATAGAGTGCAGTAGCTGTCTGTGTTGTACCAGTAGTAATGGTAGATAGGTCTTCTAATGGAGAGACATTTTTCAATGCCTTCTAAAATTTTTGTTCTTTACCTTCACTTCATGGTTTGAATTGTTTCAAATGACTAAAATTCATACTCAGAATTCAGTTGTTGAGAAGAAGTTTAGCTGGTTACCCTTTAAAATATGAGGCTATGTGCCCCTCTTCAGTTACAGAATTACAGAGAACCATCAAAATAGAATAAAATTGTATGTTCCATTTTTTGTGCAGACTTGTGCAAATTTATGTCAAATCAGATGACTGCTCATAGGAAGCTTATTATGTTTCCTATAAAAATCTGAAACTTTGAAGAATTACTATTGGTGATTAAATTTATTCTTTTTATATAAGTGTAATTTTCCATATTTGTCTACTGGAGACGATGCCTCTCTTGCTTCCCATATCTTGGGTTCCCTTAAAACAAGGATTAAATAACTCTTGGGAACTCAGATGTCAGTGAACAAATTTCAGTAATGTTACCTTAAGGGATTTTATAATCAACAGAAACTGATAGTCCTCTAAAAATGTTGATGTTAAATGAGATGTCATGGAACACAAAGTAATTTCTCTCTGTGCATAGTAAGACACACAAACTTTGGAATCTTAAATTAAAGGCCTGGCTTCAGACATGCTGGTACCAATTCACCCAATAATACATTAGCTGACCTTCTCTATTTCCTCCCTGCTAATTGCACAGCCGGTCTCTAAATTGCTTAGTTGGTGTTGTGAAATTAACATCTCTTTATCTAATTCTGTGGAAATATGGAAATCCATTTGATCTTAATGTCATGAGGACAGCATGGCTTCTTTTGAGAGCAGAGTATCAGGTAGCAGCAGTCTGAAAAGGCTTTCTTGCTTTTCCCAAGTTTTCCACTCTCCCACTGAGTGGCCTGTGCCAAATACTTCACTTTGTTTTTTTGGTATTTAACTTGAAACTCATCGCAGCTGCAGTTAACAAAACTAACTTCTTTAGTATACCTCTGTGAGACATACTAATGAAAGTCTCTTGTGGTAAAATAGCTGTGACTCTTTGTTATGTGCCCAACTGGAATCCTAAAATAAAAGACTACGGTTCTCAGATGTTACAGGCGGGGGGTTATTTAGCAGCCTGTTGCAGTTTTGAACTTTGTTAAGGAGTTGAGCACTGTTAGGAAGAGTTATACTGTTGTGTTGCTGACAATATAACCTGTTGGGGATGTTTCTGGTGACAACCCCTGATCTTTTATCTGTTTGTTACAGACACTACTGTACCTCAGGAAAGTCTCGGACAACCGGTACCTTAGAACATGTGATGGATTTTGACTTTGACTGATGTTGGTCTAGTATGCAAAGATATGCTCAAAGGAGAACATTAATGGTACCAGCGCTTGATCGTGTTAATATAATCCAAAAAAAGGGATCTCTTGGGCCGTGTGTTGATGCAGGTTACTTGGCATGGGGTTCTAGCACATAATATACCTGCAGGATAAGGGTATGCAGGGCTATTTTCTTGCATCTCTAGCTTAAATCTTGAACTGGTTTTTCCTAGCAAATTAGTATTCACAGGGTGAAGGAAAAAAACCAGGGTTGTACAACATCATGTATAGCCTGCAAAAGAAATGAGCATCTTTTAAAAATATCTGTGTTCCTTTTTCATGGGTGTGTATTCATTCCTTATAGCACTTACATCTCCTTTATGATGAGACACAAAAAGGAAAATGATCAGCTTCAGTTGTTCAGAGAGCATTGATGAAACTTCTGCCCTCAATTTTTAATAGTTAGAGGGTCAGATGTGTGGGGTGAGGAGATGCAGCTGAGCTCAGTGACAGGCTGAGAAGTACTGACATCAGTAGCAACATGCACAGTAAACCATTTGGGAGGAATGAGTGGATAGTGAATCATCCCAGACTTCAGTAATGTCACAGGGTGTCAGAAGGATTTTTATGAGATCTTACGTTACACTGGACAAATGATTTACACATATTTCTTTGAAGCAGTTTCCCTAAATTGTACACAAATTTGCACAGAAATCTCTGGAGCAGAAATCCCTTTCACCCTGGAAACCCACAGAAACTTTACCATGAGTATGAAATTGGACCTGAAGATTTACAGAGACAATATGCTTTATTCATCCTGTTCATCAGAGAGCCTTGACCATTGTACAGAACTCACAGCCAGCACCTGGGAGGTCTCATTTCCTCTCTTCTGAGGAAGGTGGTAGGACAGGCTGCCTGGATGCCCCTGAAGGCATCAGGACCAGCTGTATTGCATCTCACAGGGAGGTCAGGTGGATGGTACTGCAAACATGCAAGTTCAAACACTATGGATTGGCACTTCAAAAGAATGAAAAGTGGTCACACCCAAACAATTTAAAAGGTACCTTGAGATGTGTCTCAATAATAACATGACCTAAATACATAGACTTTCATCGTTGAAGACCCGTGGAGTCTTCCAGAGATTTATTAAGCAACATGCCACATAATACATGACCTTTGCAGAAGCACTGCAGGGCCAGCAGAAGCACCTTGTTTGACTTAGATCCCGTCCATGGCTGGTGAATGGTATTTCAGAAATCACTGATGGTACAACAAGGTGCTCTGAAGTAAATTTCATCCTTATGTTATTGAGTTCAGATCAGTATGAAATAAATTGTTTAAATGCAGTTAATGTGAGACACTGATAGGCTCAGATCACCTTGAAAAAGTTTATGATAAATGTGTTCCTGAGAATTCTGTGTGTTCTCCAAAAGTGTGGCCTGGTTGTGATCTCCCTGTAGTTTGTGCCTGTGAGAGTTACTCCACTGAATCAGAGGCCTAATGCCAGCATAAACCTGGCAAGTGAGAACAGAAGTAGACCATGACTTTCCATATTTGTTTTTTCTAATTAGTTTATTTTATTTCACTTTTCAGGACAAAAAATACCTGGCAACAAACCTAAAACTATTTGTAAGTTTGACACCAGACAAAGATACGCTTTTCCAAATTCATCATTTTACAAGTGGACTTTCTATTTAAATTAAGTAAAGATCTTTGTCAAATTAATGAAAAAAAGGGCAGATTATTCTTCAGGAAAAAAGAATGAGGTAACTGTAAATTGACGTGGTTTAGTTTTGGATGAGAAAAGATACATACACATAGCAGGAAATGACAGAGCACAGCAACTGTTTTGGCTGCAAAGGCAGTGTGTTCAGTATATGAAATTACAGGGTAGAAAAGGATAAAGACTATAATTAAAAGAAAAAAAAAAGACAGATTCTTTTGTTATCATGGATTAGCAAGCCTCCTTCAAATATAGGGAAAAATATTGTTGTATACTTTTGTCCAAACTATCTACACAGTCATATTTGTAAGGTACCTGAAGTATTTCTTAATTTAAAAGCAATTTTATTAATAAATCGCTGCTGCTAATAATGCAGCCAGCTCAAGGGAATTTCTTGCCTAAAACTTTCAGCATCCCAAATAATGCATGATTGAGTTCAAATGGGACAGACACTCAGGTTTTTGTTTCTCCTAAATTATAACATTACATCTGCGATGAGCAAGCATTTCATTAAAACCTCCTTTTTTTTCCCTCTTGAAACTTGCAGGGAGACAATGAGATGATGCTGATCTGCATGGAGAGTGATCCATCATGCAGTAAGCTAAATGTAGTGGAGAGAAATGATATTATAAAAGCAACTCAGAACTGTCCAAACATGAGGACTATTGGCTGTACATTTGAGTAAATCTATGCAAAATAAAAGCCTGGAAAATAAAACTCTTTGATCAGGATACATTTCATGCAGAAATCCACTCCAAAAGGGGAGTCAAGAGTTCATAGCAAATTCTTCCTCATTTACTCTGGCAATTTAACCAGCAGATGCTGAATCGAGCTCAGCCCAGGACCAGATGGTATTCATCCAGAACTTCTAAAGGAAACAGTAAAATTATTAACCATGATGTGCAATCTATTGTTTAGAACTATGCTGTTGCCAGGGAAAAAAAATTGTGTAAATGTGATGCCAATGTTTAAAAAGGACGCCAGGGGAACTAAACCCTTGGTGACCCAGTCTGTAAGCCTGGCATTCAGAGAAGGAAAACTGGTGAGGACTCTAATAACAGATAAAAGTCTCTGGATGCATGGTCTGGACAAATTTGTAGGGGAAAGCTGCACCTTACACATTCAGAGTCCTGAGCATGCACACACAGTGATCCTGTTTGTTTTAAACAGTAGCTCCACAGTTGTTGGGATTTGCATGGGATATCATTCCCTCATGCATTCTGCACTTGCTTTTGGTTGAAATTAGTACCTTCTGGAGTTAGTCATGGCTCAATATTTATCCCTCAACTCTTCAAGCCTGTGCTGCACGTGCTGCCTCCTGTCCTTGTGTTCTCAGCTCCTTTGCTGTCTGCAGAGCACACAGAGCGAGCTGTGCCCAGTGCAGCCTGGGAAGTAAAAACCCATGACTTTGTGAAAACTCCAGTGAGGATGATGTTTATGTATTAAAAAAGCAGAACTTTTAAACCATTGAGGTCTTTGTGTTTTCCACTGGTGTGTAACTAATGTGCCACAGTTTATCAGTTTTATCAAGTTTGTATTCAAGTCATATAAAAATTCTTGCACAGAGGAAATGTACAGGAAATGTATAATGTATATTAACTGACAATTCTAATTTACCTTCATAAGGTTTGATCCACTAAGTGAAATCAGTGAGTTTTTCTGTTGACTTCCTGGGGTTTGGATGAGGCATGTACAGCACTTTTGTATGAAAGTAACACTTCACAAAATGAGATAAATGTAGCTGCTTTTATTTTTCTGAGTCTTCCTTATCTTCAGTTTACTCTGAAAAATATGAAGACAAGAATCATTTCCATGTAAGGAATGCAAAATCTTCCCTATGTTTTTCTCTTCTCTGCCCTTTTATTAAGTGATTCTTACCATTTTAAATGTTGTTAGTTGAGAGACGAATTTATCACTCTCATCACTCGCTGGGTCTCATTTACAGGCTGTGACATAACGGGCTGACTGAGCAATATTGCAGAGACATGAGTAGAAGCAATCTCGCAAGGGGTTAATGCTGTAATCTTTTTCAAGCCTGTTTATAATCCCAACAGTAGTGCAGTAGCAGAAGAGGGTGGATCTAAAAAGTGCCGGAGGGGATATGTGTGTGTATGTGCGTGTGTGCGCATACTTGTGAGTGTGTGTGTGCACACATGCTTTGCTTTTCTGAACTGCTGTGTGTGCCCCTGGAATAAATCCTGTGCAGCCACAACAGGAATCTATGTGCTGGGTGCTCCTGACGGAGAGTCAGAGCAGCTGCCTTGCACAGCTGCCTCTCTTGTATTTCTTCTGAAGACTTCATTCAAAACCGTGTTTGTTTACTGAAAGCATGGGCAGATAGTTACAAACCCACCTTCTTCTTCATCAAAGTTAACCTGTGGGTACTGAAGAATGGAAATAGTTGATGCTAGTAGCTTCCTTGGGAATGGTACCAACATTACTGATTTCCTCTGCGATATCATCTTGGAAAATGACACTTTTTTCTGTGTGGATGATGCACCTTATCCTTCTAAAGGTATGTATGGAAAATTGATTTTTTTCAGGCAGTTTTAGTTCTAGGTGGATGTAGAGATACTATAGAAAGAAAGAGCTATGCAAAGCATTTTCTCTGAGAGAGTGCAAAATCAACTGCTGGCTTTTAAGTTAGTATGAGAAACAGGCAGCAAAAAAATAAGTATGTGCTGGTTTTCCAAGTTCAAAATTCAACTAGGACAAAATTTGGATATAGTGGAAAACTAAAACAGTAGCACTTTGGGGCACAAAATTTAAACATCTCTGCTAAGGACTTGGAGAAACATGAATTTTACTCAATTCAATAACAATGGAGTGATCAGATCTGATTCCATGTATGAAAGTGGTTTCATAGGAAATTATAGCACTCTGAGGCTGAAAAAAAATCCATGTATTAAAATATTTTCTGATTGCTTAATCTTCTCTTACTTTTGCATAAAATAGGATCTCCCATGGTGAATTAGTAGTGCACAATAAGTAGTATGAGAACACATGCTTGAAGAAGTTGTATTTGACTCTCCAAATGTACAATTTATTGCTGATATTGTAGTTTAATGCTATGCAATTTAGGTAGACCAGAATATGAATTTCAGCACTTCCACTTATTTTGCATTGGTGTAAAGACATAAACCTTCATGAAATTGAATACAGAAAGGCTTTTACCTTTTGATTAAAGGTTGAAATATATAACATTAATCTGAGTTGAATACTATGTAACCAATCTTTTCTTGTGACAATTTTCAGATTTGCATCAGATAATTCGGATTCTGCTGTATTGTTTGATATTTCTGCTCAGCATTTTGGGGAACGTTCTGGTGATTACGGTGCTGATAAGAAACAAGCGGATGAGAACAGTCACCAACACATTTCTGCTGTCACTGGCAGTCAGTGACCTGATGCTCTGCCTTTTCTGCATGCCTTTCACCCTCATTCCCAACCTGCTGAAAGATTTTATTTTTGGAAGCGCTGTTTGCAAAACTGCCACTTATTTCATGGGTAAGTCTGGGAAGTTTATACCCATTTTGGAGACTGACTAATGTGACAGGTGAGAAGGTATTTAAAGACCTAGAAAAAGCTGATTGTTTCCATCCACCGCTGAAGTTACCAATATTATGAAGAAACAACTTTGTAGTGCCAGTTGTCATGGTTCTGGTGTCCTTGGTCTGATCCAGCTAAACACGGAGGCACACACTTAACTTTAATGACATACAAAAGTGTTTTGCTGGATGCGAAGATGTTGCATAATCAGACTTTAATGAGGAACCCAGCACATGCACTTGCTTACCCATCACTGACAAGATTGTTACCAGCGTTCAGGTCACCCACCAGTGCTGATGGGCTTGTACACCCTCACTAAGGGCAGGTTTTGCCCACAAATTTTTGGCAGCAGTGATACATAAAAAAGAAATAGGCCAAAGTAGGTGTAATTTGCAGAGCTGGCAGTTGGAGCAAGTACTCTTTGCGGACAGACCAGGTGTGATCAGAACTCACCAGAAGACCATAAAACACAGATGTAGATTTTAGAGCCTGACTTCAAGAAGCATCACTTTTGTATGCCTTGCCATACTCCTTTTGGTTGTGGAGCCAGGAGCGAGGAGTTTTAAAATGCCTGGCTTGTGTATGTGTGCGTAAGTGATTTTTGTCTCACTTTGAATATTTCCTCTGTATTTGCTTGTTTCTTAACCAAAAAAAGCCCAACCAAAC
>VZRS01007275.1:0-54454 GCA_013398055.1 Ifrita kowaldi
CATTCTGTGGTTCTGTGATAATGGCAAGTTAAAGGTGTGTAATAGGTCACTTAAATGGAGTTGTACCAGGCCAAAAGCAGGACTCCCATTGTTGTCCTCTCATTCCAGGCCAAGCAGTGGGGCTGGACGCAGGGCCGGTGGCCCAAGAAGAGCGCAGAGTTCTTGCTGCACATGCTGAAGAATGCAGAGAGCAACGCTGAGCTCAAGGTGGGTGTTACAAAGTGGCATTGTCGTGGTGTGTGTCAGCACCCCTGGCGTGGCTGTCGCTGACATGGAGAGCCACTTTCCACCTGCTTTGTCCACAAAACTGAATTGTATGGAGGCTTGGTGTGGCTTCCTGTTTAAAGCAGGCTGTGTGTGTTCTTCAAGTTAAAATGGCACCCACAGTTGTTCACAGGGAAAACCTAAAAATTGTTCACACAAAAGGGCTGCTTATATCTCTTTAAAATCTGTGCAACTGAAATCTGCAGACTCTTGGTCAGTTCGCATCTTTGTTACAGTGCTGAATTTGGTAGCTTTGTTGGCAGTGATGGAGTAACAGCTGACGCCTTTAAGTAACCACAAAATAGCCATAAACAATGAGCCATCGGCACAATTCTAAATTACTTGTGATACGTGAGAGTGTGATTTTGATTGGCGCTTGCTTTGGTAAGTCCTCATGACACCGCCTAGCTCAGCAGTTCCATTGGTAAATCCTTGGAAAACTCTCAGCTCTATGATACCACCGAACTTGTGTGTTGGAGCAGCAGCAGTGGTGTCTGGGGTGATGACTCACATTTTTGCTGCAGCGATGGTTTATTTGAAGATGAAAATGGGTCACAGGTTTTATTCCTTCCCAGGGCCTCGATGTGGATTCCCTGGTCATCGAGCACATCCAGGTGAACAAGGCTCCCAAGATGCGCCGGCGCACGTACCGGGCACACGGCAGGATCAACCCCTACATGAGCTCCCCGTGCCACATCGAGATGATCCTCACGGAGAAGGAGCAGATCGTGCCCAAGCCAGAGGAGGAAGTCGCCCAGAAGAAAAAGGTACCAGGAGAGCAGAGTGTCTGGCAGAGAGAGGGGTTGCTGTGATGACTATCTTAGGACACCTTTGGAATACCCGTGAAAAAAACCTAGGTCTTTCTGAGCAACCCCATTTTAAAATTTTTAGCACGATATTAAGCACTTAAAACCCCTGAGAACCATTTTTTTGTTGCACGGCGGGGGTTGGTTCTTTCCTCCCTCAAAGCAGCTACAGCATTCCCAGACTGCGTTTGTGAACCTGGGGTGTGTGCAATGAGTTTGGGGCCCGCAAGCAGCGAGGTGCTTGTAGGGACTCCTGTTCATGTGCAGGTGTGATGAGTGTCATGCATGAGGGAATTCCTAACAGTTCTCAGCACTTCTGAAAGATAACTTTGGGATGTTTCGGGAAGGTGTTGTCTTATTTCACAATTTTCTTCTTTCTGTGTTTGTTCCCCAGATCTCCCAGAAGAAACTGAAGAAGCAAAAGCTAATGGCTCGGGAGTAAATCTGCATGGACAGATGTACATAAATAAAATTTTAAAATCTGGATTGATTCTGTTGCTCTGCTACAAGTTCTGACCCGGCGCTGGGTGTTGCTGTGGGACAGAGGCAGTGAATATTATAGAATCATAGAAATGGTTTGGCTGGGAAGGGATTTTAAAGTGCATCCTGTTTCACCTCATGGGCGGGGACACCTTCCACTATCCGAGGCTGCTCCAAGCCCCATCCAACCTGGCCTTGGGCACTGCCAGGGATCCAGGGGCAGCCACAGCTGCTCTGGGCACCCTGTGCCAGGGCCTGCCCACCCTCACAGACAGGAATTCCTCCCCGGTGTCAGGCCGTGCCGTGTTTTCCCCCGGGGCCGTCCCTCCGTTCCCGTTCCCAGGCCGCCATCACCGGCACCCGCCTTTCCGCCCCTGCAGCTGTGGGCGGGGCCCGCCGTGTCACGTGACGCGCGCTGCCGCCTGCCATTGGCCGGAAGCACCGCCCCGGAAGCGCGGGCCCGTTCCGGTGCGGGCGCAGGTGGGTGCGGAGCGCCAGGAGCCTTGGGAGCGCCGGGAGCAGGGAATGATCCCTTCCCCACATCCCACCTCACCCTGCCCGCCGCGCCCCGCCCGCCGCCGCCGCTCCGCACGGCCCGCGTGTGCCCGGCAGCACCGGTAACCGGGGCCGCACGGGCTGTACCGGCCCCCAACCGCCCTCGGAGAGCAGAACGACAACGCCTGACATAAGTCAGCCTCTAGTCTGGCTCGTCCTTTATGGAAAACGGGGAAAACCCGGCGGCTTTGCCCATGTAGCGTTTGCCAGCCGCGGGGAGCAAAGCCGTGCCGTGCCGAGGTTTGCCCGTCGGCGTTTTCCGCCCTGGCCCCGCGGGTGGGGGCTCGCAGAAACTAGCAACACC
This sequence comes from Ifrita kowaldi, assembly GCA_013398055.1. Classification (NCBI taxonomy): domain Eukaryota; kingdom Metazoa; phylum Chordata; class Aves; order Passeriformes; family Cinclosomatidae; genus Ifrita; species Ifrita kowaldi. The sequence goes on from VZRS01007275.1 coordinate 2,410, forward strand.
GCCTGTGCCAAAACACAGCTTGCCGGTTAAAGCATGACCACCTTTTCATTCTCCTTTTTCCCTTTTTTTGTCCTTTTTTCCTCGCCAACCAGGTGGCGGAGCATCAGCGAGTCGCAGAAGGAATTCATCAGGACGGTGTCACAGCCTGATCCCAGGGGTCGCTGGTGCTTCCGGCAGAGGTAGGGATGATTTTTTTGGCCAGGAATCTTCACAGGAAGCGGCTGCAGAGACAGCACAACATGTGCTGTTTCCCTAGAAAAGATCGTGGAGGGACGGGACACAGGGGATGGCATCACAGAGGGCAGGGATGGATGGGATATTGGGAAGGAATTCCTGTCTGTGAGGGTGGGCAGGCCCTGGCACAGGGTGCCCAGAGCAGCTGTGGCTGCCCCTGGATCCCTGGCAGTGTCCAAGGCCAGGCTGGACATTGGGGCTTGGAGCACCCTGGAAGGTGTCCCTGCCATGACAAGGTTAGAAGGAAATTATCTTGAAGGTCCCTTCCAACCCAAATAATTCTGTAATTCTGTAATGCTTCTACAGCCTGGGGTGTTCCCTCCAGCCACTTTCTTCAGCTGCTGGATGAATCCACAACATTTTGCTGGAAATTTATTTTTTAGGAAGTTCTGGTGGAGAGAGTACCTGATTTTTTTTTTTAAAATAAGTTTAAAGGATTAACTCATTTGGGTTGTCTCAATATAAGATTCCTCTCAGACTTCAGAGAGTAGATTTAAACGGTATTTGAAGCAGCCAGAACAGAACCTGGATGTACTCAGCTGGAAATGGATATTGTTTTTCCATAGGGCTAAAAAATCTTCAGGATAGCTTAAAAAATAAAAAAAGCAAAACTGGTCCCTAGTGAAGTGTGCACATCTGCCTCTTCATTCTCCATTTTGGAAAACTCTTGTTTTGTTTCTTGGTGTGAGAATTGAGATGTCAGCAGCCTAGAGAGGCAGACTGTGAAGGGCAAAGCTGTGTGACAGCAGAGTGTGTCTAATATATTGTTCATGAGCTCTGGCAGGGACAAGTCTGGCTCTAATTAACTGCTTCCTCTCCCAGTTAGACCTCTCTGTCCCCTTGCTTTGCTTCTTTTTTTTTTTTTTTTTTAATAGCATAAACTCCAGGGTGCCAATTTTGAAGACTTCTGGGGTTTCAGAGAGAGGGGATGGTTCATTTTCTAGTAGTTAATTGTATGGGGTTGGTGTGGGATCCAGTGAGGCCAGGAGGAAGAAAGTAACCCATATTCTATTTCTCTCAAATCCTGACTGGAATTCGCTTCCGTTCTCCCACTGTCCTGCCCTTCAGTGGTAGCAGCCCACTGGGTGGATTGGCTTTCTGCTGTCTTGATTTCTCCTTAAGTGAAAACGGAATAAGCAAAACAAACCCTTTGGACTCTTAAAACAGCAAGAATGGGGCTAATATCTGCAGCTTGCTGCTTAAACTGTTTTTGTGTGGTTTAATCAAAAATACTTACTTCCTGAATTTGTTTTTCTTAGTTGCATCTGTAGGTCTGATTAATTAATAGCAAATTGGTTTGGTTTTCTTGTTAAAATGGCAAGAATGTTCCCTTTGCTGGAGATTTTATAACATTGGAACATACAGCATTTTTTAAACTTCAACAGCTAATTTATGATTAAAGAATAATCTATGTTGGAGTATCAACTATGTTTTTTTATTTATCACTTAAATAACACCTGTGTCTATAGCTTGCAGCACACAAACACTGCCACCCTAAGCTGTTTCTTCGCCCTCACCATCTCTGCCCCGGCACAGGAGGGAGCCATGGTGTGCATTCCGTGCATTGTGATCCCTGTTCTGCTCTGGCTCTACAAGAAGTTCGTGGAGCCCTACATCTACCCCGTGATCGCGCCCTTCCTCAAGCGCGTGATGTCCAAAAAGGCTGAGCAGGACGCAGCGGACGCCAAACAGGGGCCAGCAGGCAGCGCTGGGGAGCCCCAGGGACCTCCAGCCGCCAAAAGAGACCGGGAGGATGGATCTGGAAGCCATAAAGTAAGATCAGTTCACCCAGCTAACCGGGGAAGCTCCAGGATGGGCCACCCAGTGGTCATTCAGGGCAGGCAGCACAGGAGGGTGAATAGTTGGGTGTCTGTACAGACCTTTTGGTGGTTATTTTCTTAGAAACAGCAGTTACCACTACCAAGCCAGCTAGAAATAGTTTCATCAAGACAGCTTCTGGTCTCGGAGGGATAGGAATTTCACCCGAATCCTGAAACAGCTTAATTAATTTTTTTTTTTTTAAAGACTGGCTGTTCTTTTTTCAGAGAAGAAAAAAGTCAAATATTTGGTAAATCACAACAGATGTATGAAGCAGAAATTAAAAACAACCCCTCTCTTCAGCTAGCTCTGCCACTCATAATGGGGGAAGATGCTTAGTGCATATAAATTATGGTTTTGTTATTTATCTTCTGTCAAAATGCAAGGACCTATAAATGTTGTCGCTGCCCTCATTCCTCCCTTCCCCCTGAAGCAATAATTATTTGTAAATGTACACAGACACCACCACTTTTGGTTCTTGCTCCATATTTATTCATAGATCTTCACTGGCCTTGCTTCTAAAAACCATTTTTGTCACCAGCTATTCCTGTTTTAGGTGTGAAGTTCTAATTTGACATCTCATTAACGACACTGTCTTTTATTTACAGTCTGAAAGCAATGGCATTGCAAATGGAACTGCTGCAAAGAGATCCACAGCAGTTTATGACAAGAAAACAGCTTAAAGGAGTTAATTCCAAAGGATTTTATTCCCTCGTGTCCAGTATGAACTGCTGATATTCCTCTGACTTTGAGACTTTTTTCTTTGCACATTTCAGCTGAATAAAAAACTTAATTGCTTGCAGGAGAGAGTCTCTTTTGCCACTAAAATGGCAGCTGGCTCATTTGTTGATTTAAAATATTTGAGAGCTGAAGTTCTTGTATTTTTCTCACTGGAACTACTTTTCATCTCCCATCTGTTTGGTGTGATTAGAGTTTAAATTAAATAACTTACGAATAAATTATCTGTGGAAGGTAAATGTATCTTAGCATCTTGATGTCACTGAATGCTAGTGCAATACTTGGGGCTTTCACCTTAAAGGTTTTATCTGTTCTTGGTGCAGAACTGTGGACTGCATTGTGACAACAAAAGATCATCATTTATCTGTGAAGAGTTTAGATTTTTCATGTCAAATCTATGGATGAGCTAAAGGAGTTATGCTACGTACAAAATTAACTTAGCTTACTGAAAGCAAGAGGTGTCGATGTGATACTTCCATTAATTATTTTTCTTGAAATATTATGCCTTTTTTTTCCTGAAGATGAGCAGCAGAGGCATGATGCAAGAGAATGTTGCTTTGTGTTCTGTTGTAGTGATTTAAAATGGTGCCGTTCTGGCTTTAAAAGAAGCCCCCAACATACAACTAAAACCTTTTTAACATGCTTGTGGAATTTTAATTATAATAAACCAGGATTTTATTTAAAAATAAGTGGCTTCATACAATTATTACACAGAATTCCTAGGCTTCAGAGCTATAAACACCTCAAGTGGTGACAAAATCCTTAGAAACCTGGAGACAGGCCCCAGACAGAAGGAGGTCTCAAAATAACTGAGTGCATGACAAAGTGAACTGGGCAAGCTTTGCTTCCTCCTGCAAAGATGGATTCTGCTGCTGACTTGCATCCCAACTGTGAAGGGTTTTAAGTGTCTCTGTGCTTAGTAAGGGATAAAAGTGATAATTCCTGCTTTTTCCTGTCTGCCAGACCAGAGAGCTCTTTAAAAGATTCAAAATGAAACCATTCCAGCAGTTTTGGATTGCTCTTTATGATTTAATTTCCCTGAAGTCCTCCCTCAGGCAGGCCTTAAAATGCACCTTTTTATACAGGCAGTTCTTAAACCATCACTGTGGTCCAGTCTTATTCTTGTGACTGTTATTTCTCTCGCCAGATAATTAATTACTCCATTATCTAATTTTGCCCACCCCATGCCCGTGGTGAGGTGCCTCATTTCCTGCCAGTGCCTGGTTTGGTCAGACGTGGTGTGAGTCGACGTGCAGCATTCACACATGTGCCCCTGTAGCCACAGCCATGGCTTTGCAGTGAGCTCAGTCACAGACACCTCCGTGTGAGACCTTGATTAATGCTGTTTGCTCCCCTTAATGAGCGAGTCTGTTCGCACCTGAGTCTGGAGTTGCTGTTTAACCAGCTCTTACCTCATCTCTGGAACATAACCCCCATCAGATCAGAGTATCACAGCTGGCTCCTAGATCAGTGGATCCCAGGGTCATTTAGGTTGGAAAAGACCATCGAGTCAAGTGGTGCCTGATGCCCACCTTGTCCCCAGCCCAGAGCACTGAGTGCCACGTCCAGTCATTCCTTGGACTCCTCCAGGGATGGGGACTCCAAACCTCCCTGGGCAGCCCTTGCCAAGGCCTGACCACCCTTTCCATGGGGAAATTCCTGCTGCTGTCCACCCTGCCCCTCCCCAGGCCCAGCCTGAGGCCGTTCCCTCTCCTCCTGTCCCTGTTCCCTGGGAGCAGAGCCCGACCCCCCCCGGCTGCCCCCTCCTGTCAGGGAGTTGTGCAGAGCCACAAGGACTCCCCTGAGCCTCCTTTTCTCCAGGCTGAGCCCCTTTCCCAGCTCCCTCAGCCGCTCCTGGGGCTCCAACCCCTTCCCAGCTCCATTCCCTTCCCTGGACACGCTCCAGCTGGTCCAGGTCCTTCTTGTCCTGAGGGGCCCAGAGCTGGACACAGGATTGGAGATGCCTCAGTCGTGCCCAGTCCAAGCTGCAACTTTGCAGCTAAATAAGAATATGTGTTCTGACATCCTGAGCATTGCTGAAGACATTGTCCCTTCCATGCTGTTTTAATATGTTGGGCATCTCATAAACAGGCCATAGTTTTAGAGTATATCTGCCTCTAAACAGCTGCGAACACAACAAGAGCTTTATTGGGGCTCATTTAATCTGTAAATGTATTCAGTCAATTTATGAAGTCTGCATAATTAATTTTTTTAGTTATTTAGGATATTATTACAGAAGGAAATGCATCGAACAGTAACATAGACAATAAAGTGTACAGTAAATTAGACTGCAGGCTGCACCAGGCTTCCAGCTGTGTGCCAGCACTGTATTTAAGCACCAAGCCTTCTGAAAAAAACCATGAAAACAGGCAGAAAATGCAAGTAAGATTACACGTTTATGCTCTCTGGAATGGTGTTCCACTGCTTTTATTAGCTGCAGTTAAACCATAAAGTGAGCAATCCACATCACAAAACTTTCTGTGTGGGGCACTTCACTGGGTGTCCTGTCAGGAGATTTGTGTTGTAACTCTTCCACCCCTATTCTTTTTCAATAATAGGTCAATAGTCCTGTTGTGTTGTGAATTGTTAAATAAAAATCAGGTGAAAGCAAAGGCCCGAGCCTGGGCAGGAGTGCAGGAGATCATCTGCTGGGATGCAAAGGAGCGCGCAAAGCCTTCTTTAAAAAAATAAGCAGCCAGAAATTAAGGAAATCCTCATGTGAGAGAATAATGTCTACCAAGTGAGTTGAATTTAACTGAGAAAATTCCCCTGTGGTCGTTACTCGCTAAAAACAAGATTTACAAAATGTTTAGGCACCTGATGGTGGCAGGTAGACATCTATGAGAATTCCCTAGACCAAGAAGCAGCTTCGTTTACACTGAAGACTTAGAAAATTTCAGAGTTGGCATCTTTAGAAGATCACAGTGCTGTAAATCTAGTCCTCAGTTCTTCATCATTAAACCTGTCTGGCTTTATTTAAATACTATCGAGGAAAGATCAATAAATCAATATTTGAAAAACCATCCTTCAAATAAACTAATTTCAAGTATTCTTTTCTTAATGGGAAGGTCTAAATGGGATGTGGTACCTTCTGTGTGTTGGTTTGCACAGGTAGCTGGATGCCAATAAGTTAATTGAAAACAAAATTTAAAAAATGCAAGTATATGCCAAAAATTTTTAAATAAAAAGTAATTTTATGTTTCTGGTTATTTTGATGGGCCTGATCCTGAAAGGAAAAGAAATTCTAGCGTATTAAATTGCACACGATCAGCTGCTAAGAATGTCTAAACTGACAGTAAAGTTAAATTCTGATCTAATGACAGTAACACAATATGCTGTTATTACCCAGATGTTGCAGTCATGTCCCAGCTGAATTCTGGGAGATGTTGGACGTGCTGCTGAGATTCAGTCCTCAGAGTCATCCCTTCATCCTTTCTGTACAATGCAGAACATTACTGCTGAAAGAACAGTGGCTTCAGAGGTTGCAGGTAAAGGAAATGAAGAGAAATTTAATTTACACTTAGGTTAACTAAATCTCCTTCAGTGAGAAATAATTCTGTTTCATTAAACTGCCTGAGACATGGAAGAAGGGATTATGTTCCTTGTGCAGTTTCCTGATTGTTAGAGCATGCTTGCTGCACCAGATCATATTTTGTTTGTAGCAGACTGCCATTATTCCTGTTTTCAGTGAACCTGGCTGCAGTAATTTAATTGAAAAGGTCTAGAAGGCCATGTTTGCCATGGTGATTCTTTTGCGTTAGAAATGCTTTTAGATAATAGTGCCGTATCTTTCTTTCACTGTTGTTTTAGGATCATAGAATGGTTTGGGTTGGGCGGGGCCTTAAATCTCATCCCATCCCACCCCCTGCCATGGGCAGGGACACCTTCCACTATCCCAGGTTGCTCCAAGCCCTGTCCAACCTGGCCTTGGGATGACAGTGAAACATAAATTGACATGTTGCGAAGAGATGTGTTTATACACACACAGACATATCAACGCTTGTTTTTGGCGCGGGGATTGCTCTACAACTGCTTTTTTTGGGCACACAGTGTTTTATAGACGCGCTGTTGACCACACACCGCCTCTAGGGCCGCAGCCATTCCCATCAAGCGCTGTGTGAACACCAGGACGAGCCCCATGCCAGGACTGTTGCTGTAACGTGGCACTGTTTACGCAGGGTTACACCCCACTCGCGCTGTTTGCAGACGCGCTGTTGCCATGCACAGCCCAGGGACAGGGATGTGTAAGAGCCTGGCTGGGGATTTGCTGCCGCCAATTCCACATGGAACGTGGAATTAAACTCTGGACTACACCGGGAAGGGTTTCCCTTTTCATGAGCCAACGGGTCCTTTGGAACCTGCTGTTGGGGGCACAGACCCTGCTTTAGAGATGAAGGTTACCCTGGGACAAGCAATGATTTAAAGCAGCATGAGGGCAGGATCGGGCTTGGTAAATCCTCCCACCCTCAGGTACTCACTGTTGATCCCATTTTCTGGGCTTAACTCATGTCCCACTTAAAATGTGGGGTGCAGAATAGAGAATCAGAATGAATCCCAGAATGGTTTGGGTTGGAGGAGACCTTAAAGCTCATCCCATTCCAGGCCCTGCCATGGCAGGGACACCTTCCACTATCCCAGGCTGCTCCAAAACCCATCCAACCTGGCCTTGGACACTGCCAGGGATCCAGGGGCAGCCACAGCTGCTCTGGGCACCCTGTGCCAGGGCCTGCCCACCCTCACAGACAGGAATTCCTTCCCAATATCCCATCCATCCCTGCCCTCTGGCACTGGGAAGCCATTCCCTGTGTCCTGTCCCTCCAGGCCTTGTCCCCAGTACCTCTGCAGCTCTCCTGGAGCCCCTTCAGGCCCTGCCAGGGGCTCTGAGCTCTCCCTGGAGCCTTCTCTTGTGCAGGTGAGCACCCGCAGCTGTCCCAGGCTGGCTCCAGAGCAGAGGGGCTCCAGCCCTGGCAGCATCTCCGTGGCCTCCTCTGGACTGGCTGCAGCAGCTCCAGGTCCTTGTGCTGTTGGAGCCCAGGGCTGGGGCAGCTCTGCAGGTGGGGTCTCACCTGAGCGGGGCAGAGGGGCAGAATCCCCCCTCCCCTGCTGCCCACGCTGGGGATCAGCCCAGGGCACGGGGGGGTGTCATGGCCGCCCCGCCCGTCACGGACTACAACTCCCGTCGTGCCTCGCGCACCGCCCCGCGAGGTCTTCCCTCACGCGCAGCGGTGCCGCGCCGGCGACGTGGAGGCGGGCGGGGACCGTGGGGGGCCGTGAGGGGACCCGGGAGCCGCACCGGCCGAGGCACCCCGCCACCGACTCCGCCACCGACCTCGGGCCCAGGGCACGGATGGTAAGCGGGGCCTCGGCGGTGCCTTCGAGGGGCATGGGCGATGGGTGGACGCGGCGGGCGCCGGCTCCGAAGGGGGCCCCCGAGATCCCCCGGTTGCCCCAACGTCACCGTCCCCTCGTGGCGCGGGCCTGTGTCGCGATAGATGAAGGGATGCCTTGCGTAATTCGACACCGGCGCTGCGGAGAGTTGCCGGGGCACCGGCACCCGCCGTGTCCCTGCACGGGCTGGGGCATCTCCAGGGTTCCTTCACAGCGTTCCCGGGTTGTACCTGTGTCCCTTAGGGATCCAGGAATCGATTCCTCGCTGGGTCCCCTGGATGTCCTTGTGTCCCTTAGATATCCGAGGATCCTTGTCAGGGTTCCCAGAATGTGCCTGTATCTCTTTATCCAGACCTTGAGTGCTCCCTGACAGGGGTCCTGTGATCCCTCAGGGTCCCTGGGATGTCCCTGTGTCCCTTTAAATGCGCCCAGGACTGGAAAGCCAGAGGTTCATACTCGTATTTTTCTTTTGTGCTCTTAATGACATTTATTGTTCATGATTAGATGATAAATTGACTTATTTTCTATCCTGTTCTTGAGAACGAGAGGCTTTTCTAGTGCTCTGCAGCATCTCAGTTCTTCTGGGGCTCACTGCCTCCTCACTTCTACCACATTGTTTTCATACTTATGAGTGATAATATTTATCAAAAGTGAGACGTATTTTAGTTTGAAATTGAATTGGTATCTCATCTTAGTTGCCAGGCTTTGTATTACCTCATATGCCTTCATGCCAAGCACTGTTTGTTTATTTATTTATTCTTTTTAATCTCCTGTGCTGAGCGTAGGGAGTTCATGCGGCTGTAATCTGATCTTTTCCTTCTCCTGTGCTGAGGTATAATGTGCTGGACTGCAGTTCTGATCATTTTAGGTATTTGCAGAAGTAAGTAAGCTGTTGATATTTCCATCGTGGATCACTTTTGGAGTGCAGGAGAGTGGAAAGAGGCTCCATGGTGGTTGTGTCCAGTGTCCCAACATAGGGTTGTGTAATCCCACGTTGTGTCAATTCCCAACTGAAAAACATTCAAGGTGCTTCAGTTGGGGCGACTGAAAAATTACCATTGCTCCTTAGATTGCCAGGAGCTTGGGAAGGCTTTATGCTGTCCTTTCCATGGGCTGTTTTCTCTTTCCATTGCTGCTGCATCAGCAGAGGCCCGTGGACAGCCCAGGGACAGGACCCAGCTCAGCAGTCTCACCTGGCTGAAGCATCCCTTGACTCCTCCTCTTCAGTCCTGTGCTGATGTTTTACTAGCAGAGCTTCTAATCCCTCATATTTCCTGCTAAATCTCTAAAAAAAATATTTATAGCAAACTATTGCTAAACTCAGATGGCTCTGGTGCTTCCTTTCAGTGATTTTATCAGATCAGTAGGAAAATTCTGAGGTCATAGATTCCCAGACTGGTTTGGGTGGGAAAGGACCTTAAGGGTCATCCAGTTCCACCCCCTGCCTTGGGCCTTGCACCGACACCTTCCACTGTCCCAGGTTGCTCCAAGCCCCATCCAGCCTGGTCTTGGACACTGCCAGGGATGGGGCAGCCACAGCTGCTCTGGGAAACCTGTGCCTCAGCACCCTCACAGCCAGGAATTCCATCCCAATATCTAATCCAAACCTGCCCTCTGGCACTTTCTAACATGCTGTGTTTTTAAGATGTTAAGATGTTTTTAACATGCTGATGATTGACAGAAGTCACTAAAAGCAAGAAATCCTGTTTGGTGGCTGATGAACTGATGTCAAAGTAGATGATTAATGACTTTAACGGTATTTTTCAAAGTGTATTCTTTAGAGTGGAAAGTCTATTGCACCTCGAAGTAATCCCACACCCTGGCAAGTACAATTTAATTTGCAGTAGATCCTGAAGATAGGTGATACAAATCGCGATGTGTAATATAATATAAAATTATTACACATACAAACCAGATTTGTCTTTCTGCATAACATGCTTTTTAATGCTGTAGATAGATCTTCAGCTATGAGAAACTTTGAAAGCAGAGACAAATAATACTGTTGCAAAAATATGGTTAATGCCCAAATTGTGGAAGAGTACCAAAATAGTTGTATGAGCTTTGAAATATATCAAAATATACCAATATTGAAACAAATGCAGGCCTTTGGATGAACATCTGAGCATCTGTTTGAAGCTTAAAAGGTGGTTGAATTACCTTTTTGAAACACTGCTTTGGCCATTAGGCAGGTTTTACTTACATCTGATAGTGAAAGAGGGAGGAAACATTTGTGTGTAACAGTAATCTTAACATTCCTTCCATACAGAAGCTACTTGATTTATTAGATCATGCTAGGTTTATTCTGACTTGTGTCATATCCAACCCAGCTGTCCATTTTAATTATGGTAGAAACAGTGAATTACTTTTGATTCATTTTTAGGTGAGTATAGTGAGGGTTTTTTTTAAAAAAAGAAGGAAGGGACAAAGTCATCAAAGCATTCTCATATTGAACAAAATTTCCAACACTATAATCCTTCATAGATTATCGAGGAGGTGGTGTAAAACTGGTTTGGAAAACCATTGCTGTATTTGTGGTAATAAAAGTCTCTTTTTGACCCCGGGAAGGAGGTGAAGTCAAACCAGCAACGTTGATTCTGATGTGCAGTATATTCTTAAGCTGTAAAGTCAGGTCTCGTATGGGTTGTGCATATTCTTGATTTGGTTTTTTTTTGAGCTCCATATCCCTTTGATATTCTTGTTTAAAGTTCAGTTTGTTGTTCTCATTTTATAGTTCCAGCACACCTGTCCTGGCTGGCAGCAGGAATCTCACTGGTGAGAGCAAACAAAACCTTTACAGGAGTACCTGCCCACTGCAAAGAGTAGAGATAGGATTTGAATTTTCACTTCTTGAAACTTTTGAAAAATGTATTATTTACCTGTAATAGTTTTGTAACAGGTGTAGAGCCTTTTACACAGAAATTACAAGGTGTGCTTGACCCAGCCTTCTTCCCTTCTGACAGTGTTTACTAATTGGATTAAAGAATTTATTTCTGCATGTACTCCAAAACACAGTAGCTGCGTTTGAGTGCTGACCTTTTCTTGGGGTGTTGGAATGTAAGAGTAGGGAGAGAGGGAACTTTTTTATAATTAAATTTTTTTATAATTGTCCCCACACCACCTTTCCTCCCTTCTGTGATAGAATGTTGTTGTAACACTGATGCTGTCATTCTGCTCTCAGATTGGTAGGCTTGGTGTAGTACTTAAATATAATATGTTATGTAGGAATTTCAACAGAAAAGTGATCTTTATAGTTTTTGTAGCTTTAAATTTTAACTCTTTAGAAATTTTATATATATAGAGGCTTTTGAGCCTTCAGGGAGATTTAGGAGTGTAATTGCCAGCACTAAAATGAACAAAATTGAGGACTCCTTAATTGATCTTGTGGGATTTTGTATTAATGGACCAGAGATCCGTTTTGTTGCATAAATTGCTTTGTTTGTAAACTGGGCAAAAAAATCCTTGAATGCTGTAAATGCTTATTTACCTGTAAAAGTTAAATAGGAGCTCTCTGAAGTTCTTAATAGAAAGGCATTTGTGAGATTCACATGCAGGACTCAGCAAAAGCTTCCTCAAGAGGTTTGACATGTACCTGCTGCCCTGCCCTGATAAAACGTGGTGACTGAGGGAATAGAGGACCAAAAGCTTCATACAGATTAGTTGTGTCACTAATGGGTATGTGCAAATGGAAAGGCCAATACGTGTTGGGTGAAAATATGATAATTTTGGGGTTTAGTTTGCCTCAAGCATGTATTTGCTTATTGGTGTTCAGGGCCATCAAGTAGCATTTTACTATTTTTTAGAGCGCTCCATATCAGAAGTTTCTGTTGTGAGGTGAAAGGTTGGAATGGCATTTTTGTGTAAAATATTTTTTATCTCTTATAACTTTAGAGAAAAGCAATTTGAGCAATGTTGTTTTCTTCCTCCCCTGAGTCAGTAGTTCTAGTTCAGGACAAGGCTTTGAAGGTGACTTGTGAAGGTGACTAGTAGTGCACTTGAAATAAGGTGTTTTGAGATTAGTAATTGGGCATCTCCTTATCAAAATTAGTAGATTTGGTGTTTGAAAATTAGCAGAATGCATCACCAGTAACCTGGAAGTTAGAGATTATACATTATTATAATGAGTGTATGAAAACGTGTTGGTTTTCTGAGATGACACTGAGAAACAAGACCAGTACATCTTAGTCTCATTTATAGAGTTTAGGTTTTCACTTTTCTGTCATCTCCTTTCAGAGCACTTTATGAAAATGTGACAAACCGTGTAGGGTGAGTTGTCAAAGACAATAGCATCCCTTGTTGAGCAGTTTGGGGAAGCACCACGACATCTGGGCTCACTGACATCCAAATTCTTCTGCTTGGGATACTCTGCCTCACCATGAAGGTTTTGAAAAATCCCTTCTTCAGTTGTGAGCAGAACAACTGTCCCGTAGGTGGGATATGAAGGAAGCAGATTGTGCTCTTCAGGATTAGGCTTTTATTGATGACTGACTCCCACGAAAATGTTGTGGAAAGAGAACTGGAGCAGAAAACACCGCATTGTCACTCATTTTTTCAGCTGCTTGCCTTCCCTGTGAGGGGCCTTCTTTGCCTGCAGTAAATCTATCAAGATTAATCACTTCTGCTACGTGCAAGACTCTTCAGGCTTCAGTGGAACCCAGAAGGACCATACTGATGTCACTGCACTGCTGCTTGATTCGGGTTCTTACTGTGGAAGGGGAAGGCACTAGAACAGAGCAGGAGAACTGAGAGAGATGCTGTATTTGTTCATGCAGCTGAGTAAACAGTGGGCAAGTCAGATAATTTATGTTCAGAGCTGCCTAAAGACCTTAAGATGTTGGGGTTTTTTTATTGTTTTGCGTTGTGGGGACCACTTCATAATTCTGTTGCATTTCTTACTGCTATCCAAAAGCGCTTCTCTCCTAATGTGCTGAGCTTTACAGGAAGATGTTTTGGTACCTGGTGAATAGTTAGTGTGCTGTGCTGCTACAAAGATAGGTTGGAGGGTTGTATCATGATCCCTGACAGCAGCATCAAACTTGGTAGTGTCTGAAAAGTAGTGAGTAGAGGAGAGACAGAGGATTATCTGGAAACTATGAGAGATGGTATTGGCCCCCAAGCTGCAAAGATAGACCTCTTCATGGTCAACCAGAGTTCTCTAAAACAGCTCATATTTTGTATTTTTCACAAAAGCAGCTTGCCTGTCTGCTGCTTTTCACAAAACTGTGTTTTTTGTGGTTTTGGGGTTTCTTTTGGGGGGGGGTGGGGCGGGGGGAGATTTTTGTGTCTGAACAGTGTCAGCTGCAAAAGTAAAATGGGTGGGTAAAGGAAGCTGGAGAAAGGAGTGAAAGGTTGCCAAAAAGGCAGTAGAAAAGGGGAGGAAAATTACAAATCAGTGTTAAGTAAAATGAGCAGAAAGAGTCTTTCCTGTGCTCATTAACTTAAAAACAGTAGGAAACTTTTTAAATTGGTCATGAAGGATGCGTTTATTCAATTCTGGAGTCTCCCATGCTGCTTGGTTGTGGCTGACTTGTGTATCAGAGAAGGTGAATTCTTAACAGTGGTTTGATAGTGTCTGAAGATTGCTAGGCATTAGGTTGTAGCTGGAATATTTTGACTCATTAACGTGCTTTAAAAACAAAGACTATTTCAATGCTCCTCTCTGATTTAAAATGGCAAAAACTACTAAAATCTGAGGATTGTAAAGATTTTTTTCCCTAAAGATCCCTTTTACTGGCACGAATTGTTATTGCCAGGTATTTCTGCATCATTAGTTTTGCTTAGCAAAATCTTAGCAATTTAATTGGTAAAACCAAATTTCTTACAGTTTTGTACCTCTTTGTGTGAAAACTAGTGAATGATCACCTAGTATGAATGAAGTATTTGCATAACTGCATTTTGTCTTTGTAGAAAGATAAGATCTCATTTCTGGGGGTTTTTTTCAGGCTTGATAACAGCACCAAAACTTCCTCAAAACAATTCCCCAAGCAGTGCAGGTGAATAAACACCTAATGTGCCAAGAAAACTGCAAAGTTGCTCAGAGAAATTGTGGCTACCCCATCTGTGGAAGTGTTCCAGGCTAGGTTGGACGGGGCTTGGAGCAACCTGGGATAGTGGAAGGTGTCCCTGCCCATGGCAGGCATGGAATGAGATGGGCTTTAAAGGTGCCTTCCAACACAAACCATTCTATGAATCTATGAAATATTACTGAACATGAGTGAATAGTCAGAATTCAAATACATTGTGTGGACAGTAAAATTCAGATATTGGAGCTGAACAATACGTGGTGTTTATAACTTCTTTGTTTTCTGTTGTATGGAGAATTACGTATAAATACATTGCAGTAGTCTCATAATTCTGTGGCAAGCATTATGTTAGGATTTTGTGGGATGCTTTAATGTCTCATGGGCGAAAAATGGTCTGAAACCTGCAGTTCTTGATACAAGTAGGAATCAGCCAAAAACCTCAGTGCAGTGCTTTGGTAATACTGAATGAGCAGCATTACATCTCATGTTCTCATCTTTACAGTGATTCTGGCTGCTTTACTTGGAAGCAAAATTATGTCCATTTCCTTTAGTTCATAAAGCTGCAAACTATGAAGGTAACCGGAGTCCTGCTATGTATGGAAATGAATTTCTTGTTAGATTTTCAAATGTTTTCAATATTTTCATGTGGTTGTGTTAAAGACCCAACCTAGTGACCAGATCTCAGATGACATTGTAAAATCATGTGCCTGACCACCTCAAATTCTTATACTTTAAAGCAGTAATTTTTAAAGACCCCATAGCTATATGTAGTCTATATTATTCAAGTTGTCTACAGACTCAGCCCAACTATCATGGCAAGCATAGTTTTGGAAGGGGAGCTTGCTGTGCTGCACAGATAAAATTCCAGCATTGGCAATTAATTTGTGAGACCAGTAGGAGATATAATCCCGAAAGGAACTCCAATTAGTTGTCTAAAATTATTTAAATAGAAGATACAGAGAACGTGATGAGTTTTTTTCCCAAGCTCAACAGTACACATCTGTACCTCTAGTTACACTTAAGAGCTCATACGTGGCCTCTATGTATTACTGAATTGCTTTTAACTTCCTTTCAGAGGAAAAATTATATTCTTGTTAGCATTGTTGGTAGTTAATACTAAAATCTTCTAGAAGGAACACTTAACTTGGGATTTATACCTACCACTAGCAATTTGAGATTGGAATGAGTCCTGATGTGCAAAACAAACTCCCTTGTGTTGCTCTAAAACCTCTACTGCTGCATCATGGAGCCAAGTTCTGGGACTAAACAGATGCTGGATTTAATAGAGAATGACACTTGCAGACCAGGCTATGATTCTTTGGGGGTGTAATAACACCGAGTTAAACTAAATGAGTTGCTAATAAGTTGTGTCTGTGTTTTGTTTTTTTTTTTGGGGGGGGGGGGGGGCTGGCGAATATGTAGATTGGCTTTTTAGAAAATGCATTTATTTAGTGTATTTCAAGGAAGAAGAAATTGGTTTTCATTGGTAATTTACAGCTAGAGTAACACTGACTTTCCTGAAGTGAAAGAGAATTTCCTGTGATTTGGTGTTTCTTGGGGCTGTCCCACTTCAGCATGTGAGGAAGCAGAAGCTGTTTAACCTTGTGTTTTGCAGTTTCTTTGGGGTCCCCTGGAGCAGCCTTTCTGTGCAGTGAGGGCTGTTATGAATGTCAAGTGTAGGAAAAATCATGGATAAATAAATAAATAAATAAATGTTTTAAATATTGCTTAAAGCATACTGTTGTAGTTCTATTCCAAGTACTGACATACCTTTTATATTATCTAAAGACTTAAACCTTTACTGCCTTAACCAGCATACGGGCACAGAGGCAGTGTCTCTTAATCAAAAGCAGTGTGCACATTTAAGTGGTTACACGATTTATTTCAGTGATCTTTTCAGCTAAAGGCAGCTGTTTCTAAAAGAAACATTTAATAGCATGTTTGAAAATGATTTAAGGTGGTCACTGCCTTTTAATTTAATATCTTTTAGTAGCAACTGTCGTGAAACTGTGTTTGAGATTATGGCTAGTATGTAACCAGCCAAGTGAAAGCATTGGGATTAATCTGTTGCTGTTGTTAAAATGCCTGGAAATTAAATGTTGATTTTTTTTTTCTCTTTTAAAATATTTTTAGACATTTTTCCTGCAGGATATTTGTGAACTCTGAAGGAGAGTTTCCTGGGTTACTTGATGGCTGGAGTTCCTCAGAAATGTCTTACTTGTTTACAGCAGGGCCTGTGGCTGTTCAGGTTGTAGGAGCTGAAGGTGCTCAGGTTGCATCATGAAGTCATTGCAGAGCACTTCATCAAGGTTTGGGATAACACAAGTTCCTGATGGAAGGAGTTAGCTTTGTGTGTCTGCAAGTGTGGTCATCTACAGGAAGGATCAGTACAACTTGCTGAGATTTTTACTTCAGAGGGGTATAGTGAGTGTAATGTACTTAGGAGAGGAAAGAAACCACCTGGGGTATAAGAGAGAGAAAAAATCTGTATGTTTGTTTGATTGCTCCAAGATTTCTTGGCTCTTGAAGGAGTGGAAGTCAAAGCTTGCCAAGTCCCCTTATCTACAAACTACTATCAAGTATTTAAAGCTCAAGCTAGCAGGTGGATTATTCTGACAGGTCAGGATGGCTTGATATTTATTTCATTTAGAGGAGAAAATAATCAGCTAGTGCCTTGTTTTTCTGTTGCTTTGGGGAAGGTCTGTGGAATCAAACGTGTTCTCTGCAGTTTGGATGGAGCCAGCTGGGCATTAGGGCTGGAGGGCTCACAGCGGGCTCCATTGCTTGTTGTGTTGCTTGGAAGCGTGGCTGTGGCCATGGAACTGGGCACGTTCTTGGGCACTGTGGTTTGGCACTAACTCCGAAAAGAGACAATAAAATTTTGCAAAGACTTGCTGTTAAAGCCCTCTTTGTTTTGCATTTGTCTTAATGGTATTGAACCTGCTGGCATATAGGAAATGTGGAAAGCAAGCATGGCTCCTTTTCAAGAATTAGCTTGAAAGCTGTTCCAGTTGCTGTGTTATTGCTGGGAAGGTGGTTTAAATGGGGGGCTTTGGGAGCTGCAGCGAGCTGCAAGAGTAGCTTGTAAATAGAGAATATGGTGACTCATCTTAGGAGAACAAGCTAAGGATTTTGGGCGCTGTCAGTGCTCTGGCATGGAGAACTCAAGAGTTCCAGGTTAAGGCAGAGGGATTTGAAGGCAGGGCTCCAGCTGCCTCTTGGTTCTTGGTTCTCTTCACCATTAGTTGTTTGTCTTGGAGCAAGTGGGCTGGAAAACATGAGCAGAGAATGGGAACTTGAAGCAGACAGAGGCTAGGCTTGTCTTTTCTCCAAGAAATAAAGCTTTAAATGTAGAGCCTTTAAGTTTAGGCACCGGGAAGGGGCTTGAGTCAAAATATAGGTGCAGGGCCAACAGCATCATTGTTGGCTTTTGCAGTAGTTGAACATGTTGCAAACATGTTCAGGTTGGACTGGGCTTGGAGCAACGTGGTCCAGTGCAAAGTGTCCCTGCCCATGGCAGGGGGTGGCACAGGTTGAGCTTTAAGGTCCCTTCCAACTCAAACCATTCTGGAAACCAGGGGATGCAGAGCTGAGATGTCCATGTAGATGCTGAATCTTCATTCTTCTGATTGATGATCCACTTTTCTCAGATATTACACCAATTGGTTTTTCTTCTGCTTTATAGCTTTAGTATCGATTGGCACTGTTTCAAAGGTAGAATACACTGATTGTGAGGATTTTTCCTTCAAGGCAGCAAAATTTGTGTTCTGGTAAGATGCATTCATTCTGTTCTCTGAGTGAGCATTCAACCAAAGTTCTGGAAATCCTCTTAAGCTGATTGTATATTATAATTCTTTATGCTTCTCCACAGAATTCCCTGGCACAAAGTTTCATTTTCTTTCTTAGGCTACTTCAGATTTCTCTTCTTGCTGGTAGTCCCTGTGGCAAACATGGCTTTTCCAAGTGCTGTGGACAGTGTCTTCAGAGCTTTTTGCTGAGAGAGGTTATATGGAGTTATAAGGTCAGGTGTGAAGGGAGGTGGTATAAACCCAACTGACCCTTTAAAAACAGAGCTCCCTGAGTGCATCTTGGTGGAGGTACAACAAATTGTTTTAAGAGCAAAGGGTCTTTGTTTGAGACAATTTAAAGGACAGAGTCAATGTTCAGTTGAACTGTATCCTTTCTTCTAGAGCAGGTAACAGTGGTGGTGGAGGATGGAGTATCGAAATGGAGGGGGAAGGAGTATGGAGTGGTATATTTCCAGCCTGTAGAGTCTCCTACAGATAAAATTTAGAAAATAATCACCAATTTCCTTGTTCTTGTAGATTTTCACATTTTAAATATTTCTTTATTACTTAATATTTCTTGTATTCTGCTCTGCGACTGTGCTGGCCCTTTGTTGTTTCTGACATATTTGGGTACTATGCAGTTGCTCTAAATCTCAAATATGAATTCTTCAGAGAACTTCCGCTATTTCTGCTAATGTTGCAGATTTTTGTTGCATGTCTTGTTTGTTTTTAGTAAGCTTTCCTCATATTTGCACAGTTCTTTAGTGCCGTTAACTTTTATTAGAATATCTTTCCTGGAAGCAATTGCTTCTGCGAAGTTGATGCATTTTAAGAGTATCAGCATGGTCTTGATTCTTGTATCTGATACCTTGTATCTGATACCTCGTGTCTGTATCTTTGTAGAAATCAAGGGAAGAGTTGCTGCTGGGTAGTAGCTTACATCTTCTGATACAGCTGTGCCTGTTCTTATGTCTTATGCCAGCTCAGGAGTGAGTATTTAGGTTACAGTAAAGTTGCACAACACTTTTATCTTGATGTGGATGCCTGTTATTCGTACAAACTTTTAAACCTGTCTGTCACAGTTATTTTGTCCCAAAAGGTGGAAGATTATTGAGGCTGATGCCCTGGAAAGATGTGAGGTGCTTGGGATCATATCTGGCACATAGTTGATAGAATTGTGGTGGTTTTCTTTCTTTAATTAAATTGTTTATAAAGATGAGAAGCAGCATGAAGAAATCAAAGCTTCTCATTTTTCGCACAGATCAAATACAACACATATAGTGAAACGGTTTGGAGTGTCAACTTCTGTAGTCTTCCGTCAAAAAGCAGTTGTATTTCTGATGTGTTCATTTTATGGATTTTCCCCCTTAAAGTAGTTGCCTGGAAGGAACCATGTTATTTACAGAGATCAGGAGGTTCATGTCTGGTCAGTAGTACCTTTGCTTGCTTGATAACAGCATGATAAGAGCTGTGCTTACTCTGGAAGGGCAGGAATTTTAAAGGTGTAGATCATTGGTAGCATGCAGGAATTAGCTGCATCTTTACAGAAGTAGTGATTTTCTATCTCTGCATATTAATTTTGAAAATACATTTCTGAATAGCATGTCAGCTTGACACCCCCGTTAAAATTGTGAATTTTGTGTAGTTTTCCTCACTGCTGGCAGCCTTGGTACTGATAAAATTGTGCTGCAGTGTTCTTGCTGAGTATAATTTATTAAAATACAAGTGATATGATGACTGAAGTAGTAGCACGGAAACTTTTATCTTCCTTGGCCGAAGATGTTATTGTCCAAAGTTTACTGAAAGGAAATCTTTCTAATATATCCCTATGCACCTGATTCCTACAACTCAGTAATTTTTCAAGGGGGTGATCTAAAGCTTTACTGATGGCTAACTCAGGGTCTGTATATTCCATATTTGTACAAAAGACTTAAAATGCTTATTTATTCTTTTTTTGTTTCTCAAAGAAATGAAAATTTAGAAAGAGATTTGCCAAATAAAGAAGATGGGAGCAAATAGCAGCAGCATCAGTGAGCTTCCAGAAAATGAGTACTTACAAAAACTGTCAGGATCAGAGCCCATCTCCGAGAATGACCCATTCTGGAATCAGCTTCTGTCTTTTAGCTTCACGACTCCAACAAACAGGTAAGAGGGTTTTGAAGAGCTAGCTTTGATAGTATGTTTATAGAAGTGACTAGTCTGAAAGCAAATGAGTGGTTATGTTAATTATTCCTGTTTTAGGTAGCAGGAGAATAAATGCCTGTGTAAAATAGGTTGTTGTTTCTAAGTTTGGAAGCATTTTCCACCACCTCTTCCATTCCTGTGGGTTTCTTTCTTCTTCGTAATAGCTGTAATTGCTATTCATTCTCCTGGTAAAGATCAGAAATAGGGTCTGTAGTGTTGGGGGGAGACTTTTTTCTTTTTCTTGTTGTTTCAGGAAGCTTTCTTTTTCTTTGGTATAGCCTTTGGGTTGACTGGATTTGCTGCAGATTCCAACATTTGATGTTTCCTCTCAACTTAGAGTGAACTGTACTTCTTGTATGATTTAATTGTAGGTTAGCTTTTGAGTTGCTTAATCTGTATGGCTTTTTTTCACCCTCTTTTGCATTTTGAAAAGAAATTTGGTGTATATTCTCCGTAAAGATACTTTCTAAATATCTAAAATTCAAACTTTGAATGCCTTTTCATTCCAGAAAGTGGTGTGGATATGAATAAAGTCAGTATTTTTTAGAGGATCCATAGCACGTCTCCCAAAATAGAGAACTGAAGTTCTTTTAACTTCTGTTAACCCCAACTCCATTGCTAAATTCCTTGGCCTGTGTGTTGATTATCAGTCTTAAAAGAACAATCTGATATTAATACCTTCAGGTGTCACCTGAACTGTTATTACAGTTTTCAATGTGAAACTGGTGCTTTTCTGTAAGTGACGGTTCAAGCAACTGGAATGGAAAATGGTTAAGGTAAGTAACTGGGAGGCATTTACTAGGTGCTATTTTTGTAAAGAGTGAGGAGGAGGAAGTATTTTGGCTTCTGCCTGGAGAGAATAGCCAGAGGTTAGGAAGAAGGGACGGAGTTGTGGACAGCTGTAAAGCTGGTAAAGGGCAGTACTGAACTGGGAGTGTGTGAGCAAGCAGTTGTTTTTCCTCTAAGATCCCTGAAGACAAGAATTATTTACAGCCTACCCATGGCTAATAAGATTGACAGTGTTCTAAGAACTTGTATAATACTCTGTTGTTTGGGTTTTTTTAAGGGGGAATAGATACATATGAACCCCCACCAATTTCTTTTGATTGTTCTATTTTTCATCTTTCCCCTATGAAAGTTGAGGAGTTTTTCTTAGCTTGGCTTTTATGTCTGTTTCATGGAATTCAGATCCAGTGCAGAGTAAATTTGCTAAAATAACCCCCCAAATCAACAAAGCAAAAACTAACCAAACAAAAAAACCTCAAACAAGAAACATAATTAAAAAAACAAGCAGACCAATAAAATGATCCAAACACAGGTTGAAAGCTTTAATTAGCTGAACACCAGATGGTGCTCTTGCCTGGCAGCTAGAGGAGAAGTATTTTTAGAGACATCTTTTCTGCAGCTTAGTAATGGAAGGAAGCAGAAATTTCCCATTTAGTTGCATCTACCTGAGGCAACCATTGGCAAGTGAAATCAGACGATGTTGGCTGCACAGCACCCTCAGCATTTGTCTATATCAGATAACCTTGCCTGCAGGAATGGAACAATAGAGGTCAATGTCAATTTCTGAGATTGAAAGCTTCCAAATTATCAACTTAACTCTGTTTTAAATGAGGTTTAAGAGTCAGGAGCAAGATGCTTGTTTGTGATTTGTGGAACGGAGCCAGTTTTCACCTGTCAAACAGGACAGAGTTTTACAGGTTTCTTCTCCTTTTAAATTCACTTTTTCCAGTTGTCTGTTGCAAAACTAGCGACTGTTTGCAAGTATTATTGGGAGCTGTGTAAGTGTTTTGTGTTGTTTTCTTCTGGAGGCAGTTGGTGATATTTTAGAGTAAAAGATCTATTTCCTCAAGTTTTGGAAAGATGGGACTAATGCCGTCCCCTGGGAGAAAAGGGCTGTCTTCTCTGGGTGCTGCTTTGGACATAATTCTGTTCTGTTCTGTCAGTACCGTAGGGGAGGAGAAGGAGAAAAACATTAGAAGAGAAGGTGATAGGAAAATTCATGTTGGGAGGAAAAGCAATCAGCCAAACCAAAATTATCCAAGCAAAAATCAGCAAGGTGGGGAAGTGGTGGGGCTGGGGTAGATTTACTCTTTTCTGCAACAGATGCCCAACAGATTCATCTTGTTGTCAAGAAGCCTTGGCCATAGCAAGGAAACAGTATCTGCAAGGAAGGCTTCCAAGGGAATCTGAGTCAGTGTGTGTAAGGAAGTTTGTGGGGTTTTTAACGCTTTTCCAGGTATGCTTTTTCTACTTAGGAACTTGTGACCAGTGCTTTGCTTTACAGAAGCTGTTCCCAGTTAGTCCGGGTACTGTAGATCCCAAGTGTCAAACAGAGCTGGATCCTCTGTGGAACAGTAGTCTTTGTGCTTTGGCTTGAGAGATGGGGAATTACTGTCTTTCTACTCTGAGAAACATGGAGACATGATAGCAGATCTTAAAATAGCACCACCTTCTGTGCTCTGCTGTCTTCATTTTCTTATGCTTTGTGTGTCTTGGCACTTTGTATTTCTTTCTTTGTCCTTGTTTTGCTTTTCTCTCTTTCCCCTTTCAGTTTGGTTGATGTCTTCCCATTTTTATCCATGTCTCATCTTCGTGGTTCTCTCTTTTGGTTTCTTTTCTGACCTCTACCTGACTGAATGCGTTAATCTCTCTTTTTCTGGTTCCATGTGAAATTGTTTAGAATTGCTCATTTCCTCAGCCATGCCTTCTTTACTGGGTTTTATTTTTTCAGTCCTGTTGGCTTTTTGGCCTGTTTCTATGAAGAGCACAAGGTAGTTTTCTGTATGGAATGAAGTTTCCCAAATACCAGTGCTGCTGACTGCAAAGTTGCTGTATCTCTGTCAGCAACACTGATGCAAGATGCTCTCTCCCTTTCACTATCTCTTCCAGTGTTTATTTTGTTCTTCTGTGGGTTTAATGAGGAACTAATCTATCTGGAAAACAACACAGCAGAAGTGTTTATTTTTTCAGCCAAGATAATTCCCTAGAGTGATTCATAGTTTGGCACCACAAAATGATTCTTGCACAATGAGGGACTGATTTTTTGGGACGCAGCAACCTATTGGACTAAAAGGTGAGATTGCTTAAACCTGCTGTGCCATCCAAAAATGACCAAGGAAAATGTGTGGTCAAAGCAGAGCTGGCTCTCTGGGCTACTTGTTCTTCCTCTTATTCTGTTGATTTTCTTAATAATTAAGCAAATATTAAGAGGGAATATGAGCTGTCAGTAATCAGAAATGAGCTGATGGTGAACCCCTGCTCCCTGCCTGTGACTCCCCTGGCATGAGTGAGTAGTAACAGCCACAGCCAGCCTGGGTGTCTGGCAGGTAAAGAAAGCCTCTGGGGCCTTTCACAGTCTAGGAGTGGGAGCAGATAAGTGGTGCAGACATAAATGATAGCCAAAGGAACAGCTTCCAGCAGTTCAGTTTTAGGTTGCCTCATACTTTTCACTGTAAAAGGTTTATTGTGATATCCTCTTCCGTAAAGCAAATCATGTGTGCTAAGCAGGTACTGCTGAAGTGTCTGCTGAGACATTTCTGGTTTCAGCCATTAGGAAGTACTTGGTGCTCTAATTTCACACTCCTGCATGTTCTTTTTTTTTTTTTCCTTCATGGGTCCTTATTTTTTGCACAGAATGGACTCATGAGAGCTGAGTTAAAACCGTATAAAACCTCTTAAATCTGCCACTTCTATACTTGAGGTGACTGACCTATCAATCCAGTAGTGTTTGGATATTGGAAAAATAAAGTATGGCTTTTCTGGATGATTTTTTTTGTTACTGTTGGGATTAAGAGCTATGAGGTTTGCTTTGGAGTGTTAGCCCTCGGTCTAGGCAGACTTCGTGTTTGTCTGGCTGTTCTGTGATTTGCTACCAAGAATGCAGCCTCCTCCTTAGTGGTGGTATTAGTTACAATTATTTTCTGATGGAAAACTTAAAGTTAACTAAAGCAGAACTTGCTGAAAATCATGTGCTTAATATTTACTGTTCTGCTTTGTTCCTTCCCCAGAGTTATTAATGAGTTGCTGGTTCAAGAATAATGTGCATGGGCCTTTAATGGAAAGACATAAAAATGAGAAGCTTTTATGTTGCTTTAACATGGTACATTTTTTAAATGGTACAGTAAATCATATGCTGCCTTATATTCTTTGATGTCTGTCCTCCAACTAGTCCATTAAAATCAGCATTCCCACAGTATGAATTTACTAAATGGGCTGGTTCTTCTGTTTTGTATTCAATGACAAAGAAAAAAGGCCTTACCCATGAGGAAAACACTGTCAGGAAAGCGACTTGTTTTGGTTTTTTTCCTTGTTTTTTAATGAGGGTACTTGTCTGCTTTGGTTTGGGTCTTTTCCTTACTATACTAAGGGCAGGTGTTGTGGTGTGAGTATGATTATAATTGCAGCTTTTAGGCAGAATGCCTTCTCTTGTTATGTGGAGATATTTTTGATATTTCTGCAAATTTGAAACAACTTCTATTGTGGTGCTGTTAAAATAAAAGTGGATAAAACCATGTTCTTCAAAGCTGGCTGCTGTCAAGAAACAACCTTCACTGTCTTAATAATTATGGTTTTGCTGAAGACTGATTGTTAGTAAATTTAAAGTAAGGCAGCTGAATTCAACCATTTAAAAAAAATCCTGTTTATAACACCACTGGGGTTTTTTTTCCCTTTCTTTTTTTTTTCCCATCCTCTTCTTTTTGGAAGTAATGTTTTTTACAATATATGCCAGAATAGCTGACCGCAGAATCCGGCTTTTTGGTAGTAAGAAGCCAGAAATAAAAATCTGCAGTCAATGAAAATGATGAAATTTTATTGACTAATAGACTGTTCAATTTGCCATTTTTTCCCACCTCTACTGAGAAGAGGTTTTCTTACAGAAAACTAACTCCCTGATGAAGAAACTCTCGTACTGTGATGAGTGATTGCAAACACAAAGTGATTAAATCCCAACGAAATAATGATTGTCCTTGCTCACTCTTTACTTTCACCACTGATCTGTGACAGCTGCAGTCACACAGATGCTGCCCGTGTACAGAGGGATTTGTAGTGACAATTGGTATACAAAATATTCTTATGTCATGGTGTTAAGATGTTGCAGAAAATAATCACTGCCACTGTAAAACCTCTCCTGTTTGGGTACCTCTAAAATAAACAAAGACAAAACCATTTTCTTTAAAGATGGCTGTGCTGTCAAGGAAGCAAATTTTACTATTATTAATTTTAGTTTTGCTGAACTCTGTGAACTTACCCTTTACATAAAAGAAAAGCAAATAAAACAATTTCTTTCTTTTATTAAGTACTTTGAAAATGCTGGCCATCAGATCACAGGATGAGGGAGGAACTCCTGTGAAGCGTGGAATTTTTTCCTGAAGTGTGTGGGAAGCAACTGTGCACCTCACATATTTGCTTGTATCCAAGTGAGCCAATCAAGTCTGTGTAGTTAAGAACACTTTGCTTTGAATCTTTTCTGTTTGCCCTATATGTTCACAGCCCGTTTGAATCCCCACATCAGGTGATACCTTTTGTTCATTTCTTGGAAAACTGTAGAACTGGTGAATATGTAAATATGTACTGCTTTCTCAAAGTGAGGTTGTTCAGTTCAGGTTGTGCCAGTTGAAGTACATGTGCAAACTCACCCAGGTCACTGTGATCGTGGTGTTAAAGGTCCGTGGGTTGAAGCTGGTGTCACAGAAGCCCAGAACAGTTTGAGTTGGAAGGAATCTTAAAAATTATCCTGTTCCACCCCCCTGCCATGGGCAGGGACACCTTCCACTATCTCAGGCTGCTCCAAGTGCCGTCTGGCCTGGCCTGGGACAGGATCCAGGGGCAGCCACAGCTTCTCTGGGCACCCTGTGCCAGGGCCTCCCCACCCTCAGAGCTTGTTACATGTGCACGTGACCATTTTCCATAGTGGTGTCTTGTCCAGGGCAGAGGTTCCTGGATGTTACTCGCATGCCTAGATTTCTCCCACTGATGCTCAGCAAAGCCATCAAGCAGCAGGAAGGGTTACCTTACTTTTCATACTTAATGGCCTGTTTATTACTAGCAACAGATAATCTTTTTCATGTTGTGAATATACTAAATGTTTCTCATAGAGCAGGGAATATTTTACACACCATCCTTAACAAATCTGTTCTTTACTTTTACGTGTTCTAGGCCATGTCACCAAGTGTCACATCCACATGGCTTTTAAATCTGTCCTGTGATGGCAACTCCACCACTGCCCTGGGCAGCCTGTGCCAGGGCTGGACATCTCTTTCCATGAAGAAATTTTCCCCAATATCCAACCTGAATCTCCCCTGGCCCAGCCTGAGGCCGTTCCCTCTCCTCCTGTCCCTGTTCCCTGGGAGCAGAGCCCGACCCCCCCCGGCTGCCCCCTCCTGTCAGGGAGTTGTGCAGAGCCACAAGGTCCCCCCTGAGCCTCCTTTTCTCCAGGCTGAGCCCCTTTCCCAGCTCCCTCAGCTGCTTCTCATCAGACTTGTGCTCCAGACACGTATTTGACATGTATTTGACAACAGGGCAGTCTGTATTCCTCAGGTGAGGGTTTTCAGAGAGAATTGGAACTTCTGTTTGTGATCAGTGCAGTGAAGGAGCTTCACTTTATCAGTGCTTGTTAGAGCTGAAATACAATTTGAATACTTATTAGCAGTGTTCTGTGTGGCGTAATGAAAGGACAGATGTTTCAGTGTTAAGTTTCCATTCTTGCATTCATTCATTAACCAGATGTCATCTCCACAGGGACTGCAGAGGAAAGCCAGTGCCACGGTTGGTTGTACCATTTTTTTTGTGTCACCTTGTGAATCTTGGCTCTGGCATTTTCTGCGCAAGTGTTAATGTAGTTTAACTTCTGTCTCTTCACTGCACAAGAAAATACCCAGACAGCTTTTTCCATGTCTCTCACTTCTCTTTCCTGCCCAATCAAAGGAAAGAAAGTCACTGCTAAGTTTGGCCCCAGGTACTTGGGAAATGAGCTGCTATTTTTTGTAGCCCTCCACGATATTCACTCCATGAATCCATCCTTGGGGATGTAACAGTATTGAGTATTTCACTGGTGTGTGCCTATTGAGGTGGTATTTCTGCTGTAATTCCCCCTCATTAGGTGTTTCTTTTGAGTGAACTGAAATTTTGTGGTAGCTGTTGCCTAGTTTTGTGCGTGGCAAAATTCAGTTTTGTGTTCTTGTTGTATGAATAAGGGGCAGTGGGCTGTAGTTAATTTTTAAGCATTAAACTTCATTTTACTATGAAAAAGAACGACTTGCGTGTTAAAAGCTTTGCTGAAGATCTGAAAGCCTTGCTTGCTTTGCCACTGGTTTTGATCCTGGTAACTTGTAGAAATTAAGCAACTCTGTGGAATTTGTTTGAGGACTTTGTGTGGTTTTTAATAACTCAAGGGAAGAAAGAAAAAATCTGTAAGAATGCTAGACTTTGAAACCTAACCTTAGAAATTAGGGAGAAAATGAACCATAATTCAAAGCTGAATGTCTGCATTTATGGTTTAAGTCCTGGAGCAATTACAATAACCACTCTGACTGTGTCCTCAGGATCTTTGGATAGTGGGAGGGGTCATGTTAGATTATGATTTTTCAGTACCTAAGAACTCTCTGTTGAGTTGTTATCCATTGTAATATTCACCCTCCCTGCCTGCCAGGTCTTGGGAAGGAGTAAATCTTGATGACAAGCAGCCAGCTGGGCAAATTTAGAAGTTTCTGTTTTTTTAAAAAAGTGCAGGGTCACATAGACCTAGAAAACTGTTGCCTGTAGTTGCTGGTGGCGCGTTCTTGCTCAATACCATTTGTTTTTAATTACTCTGCATGTTTGTAGTGCTGGAACAAGAGACCACCTTTGAGACCAAGTCTGATGTTTTTAAAATGTATATCAAAGTGTAAGTGTGTTCTTTCTGAATCTTGTGTTTCAAAGCAGTTTGTAAGAGAGGAATGAATGCTGGTAATTGATATCAGGACAAGCCAATCTGTGTAATCTAAAGTTGTCTTAGGATATTCAGCTGTAGGTGAAGAGCTGTCTCAGCTGTCAGCTCACTACACAGTAAATTAGTCTGATACACAAGAAAATTTGCAGGCATCTTAAAACTTAATTTGCTTGATGTCTCTATCTTGAATAGTTTCCTCTTGAACGGTTTTGAAATAATTCTTTTGGCTGCTCTTTCTACAATATCATCTAGTCCTCATGAGCTGGGGCACAGCTCAAACTCCACAGCTTCCAGGAGCATGGCTCCACAGGGTTTTCAGCCCTGGAGCTGGTTTAGCAGCTTCCCACACAGCACCACTGATAATCTCAGGTTGACGCAACAGCGTGCTGTAAGCTGAATTACCATGTAAATTGAAAAAAAGCACAGGACTTTAAAAAGAGAAGAGGGCTGTATTATGACTGCAAGCGCTGAACTAATTTTTTTTGACTGTCCTTTAATTTGTTGAACTTCAGAAGTCCCTGAAGGTCAGGCTATATGTTAATTCAGTCTGTACAGATGCTCTACCATCTCTTCCAAAACACTGAGCAGTAGGGCCTTCATGATATGACAAGAGGTGATAGTTTTAAACTGGAAGAGGATAGGTTCAGACTAGAGAGACGGAAAAAATTTTAACCATGAGAGTGGTGGAACTGGGTGCCCATTAGTTATTAATATTCGTATTGCTCAATGTGGCATTGAACATGGTATCTGATGATTTGTCTTGTTTTCCCATCTGTTAAGGATGTTTTTGAGGATCAGTTGCCCTGTACTGGTAGGTCAGAAGTATGCGCTTGATGCAGCTGGTGTTTACTTTCAGTGGTTGCTGTCAGGTTTTGCTTTAGTACTTTATTGTTCTTTTCAGATGATGTTTTTCTGAGGTGTATCACGAGGCAATTAATGAAGTTGCGAACAATTTGCTGTATCTGATGTGATTGTTGCACTAGTATAATAACATTAGTTGAAAGAGCTGCTTAGCTTGAGGTTAAATGTCAGATTGAAGTTTCTTTTATTCATGTTTTCAAATACACATCATTTAATGTGAAATTTCTTGTAAAAAAAGTTCAAGTTCTTTCTGTAGGCTGCTGTTCTATTTGTATTTTCAGGAGCACCAAGCTGAGCATGGCAGCACTGGAGCTGCAAAAGTAGTGGTAATAAAATGCTCATGGAATCACAGAATCATTTAGGTTGGAAAAGCCCATGAAGATCTTGGAGTCCAACCGTTTCCCAGACTGCCCAGGCCACCACTGACTGACCCATGTCCCCAGGTGCCACAACCACACAGCTTTAAAATCCCTCCAGGGATGGGGACTCCACCACTGCCCTGGGCAGCTGTGCCAGGGCTGGACAACCCTTTCCATGACGGAATTTTCCCCGATATCCAACCTAAAACTCCCTTGTCACAGCATGAAGCCGTTTTCTCTCATCTTGTCCCTTGTTCCCCAGGAGAAGACACTGAGATAATTTCACTCTGATGAACAATTCACTTTTGAATATTAGTTTTCTGTTTTAGAGTTGCTGTACTTCAAAAGAATATTGCACTGCCTGATGTTAGGATGACGGAGCATTGGAATGAGTTGCTCAGAGAACTTGTAGGGATACTCAAAGGCCACCTGGACATAGTCTGGGGCTGCTGAGTGTAGAAGCCCCTGCATGGCAGGAAGGTTGCACAAACTGCCCTGTACGAGCTAATGGATGGCTAAAATTAAATGCTTCATAGAAAGATTTTATTACTGTTTTGTAATGAATTTTCACTTCAAGTACAGGAATCCAGTTGCTTGTGTAACCATTTTTATTTTCTTTTCCTCCTACCTAGTGCTGACTTAAAGCTCTTGGAAGAAGCCACAATCTCAGTCTGCAAGTCTTTAGGTGAGAAGTTGTGCCATCTTTTTTCCATGTACTTTACCAGAAAAATTGGGAAACAGCATCCCTGTGCACAGTCATGCCTTTAGCATTCTATTTGTTTATGTTGCACTAGTAAGATTAAAGCAGTGTAAAGAGTGTTTTTATGTATATCCCAAACCTTTAGAAACTTCCATTGTTAACTGTTTTACGGAACTTGATGTGACTGAAAGGTTTAAAACAAATAATTCCATCTCTACTCTGTCTTTTTCCCTTTGCCCTTTAAGCTGATCAGTGAGGGGAAAGAATTAGAGGATGAAAGGAAGGAATGATATGTGATAAGTGGCATTGCAAGAAGGTAAAAGGTAGTTGTGAAGACCTGCCCAGTTTTCTGACAGGAGCCTGTTGTGCTGTAGACAAGTCTGGGAAAGAAAGCAGTATGAGTATGAGTATCCCATATTTGGGATATTTTAAATCTAGGATTAATTGTATTTAGAGTTATGGACTAGTAAATCATGTACTGGAAAATCTTGAAAGAAGAATGCCTGTACAGAGAAACACGACATACTGTGCTTTATTTAGAAATATGCAAGATGTTGAGATTTGGGTTTTTTTCTATATATTGTTTGAACTAGGTAGTGTCAGCTTACACATGCTTTGTAATTGTATCTTATTTTTCCTCGTCTAGTTGAGAAGAATCCTCGAACAGGAAACCTGGGATCATTGATTAAAGTCTTTCTTTCTAGAACCAAAGAATTAAAAATTTCAGCAGAATGTCAGAAGTAAGTTCCCAGAAAAGAGCTGTGTATGCCATTTAATTTTTAAAATATTCCTTTTGATGCTACCTCTTGAATTTTTTTACTCTACTAATTAACATGCTCACAGAACAAACCTTAGAATTCTCGTAAACTGTTGCTTGAAACAGAACAAGTGTCTAGCTCTTTCCTAAACACAGAAATTAAGTCTAATAGGTAAATAGATTACTGGGGAAAAATACATATTTGTGTGTTAGATTAACACATTTCTGTATAAATGGTGTAAAGTATGGGTACTACTGGCTTAGAGCTGTTTAAAAATCATCTGAACTTCTTAGTTGAAGCTTAATGTATGAGCCAGTATTCTGTCTTGGAAATACTTCAAATATCCGTGTCTATGAGTATGTATCAAAATACTGCCTTCAAGTTATGTCATGCAGCTGCCATTGGTTTTGTTTGCCCCTTTCAGCAGTAGGAGAGAACTCCAAGAGGTTACTCCTGTGGCACTGTGGATTTTTTTTGCTTTCTGTAGTTGTTCCCTCTTACCCACAGATAAATGTCCCACTCTCATTAGATCTGGGGCTGCAATTCCTCCCTGTTCCCAGGAGTGCCATCAAGTGTTTTGCTTGCATCTAAAGTAAGAAGTTACTTGTGCCCAGATAGCTCTTGCTGTTTCAATCCAAAGATACCTTGTAAGTACAGCTTCAGGGAATAGTTGACTCTGTGGTGTTGTGTGGGCTTCCTAGCAGTTGCTTACTGGGACTCAAAAAAATTTTATGCAGCTTTCATTGAGAAAGCTTGGAAAATATTTGTGTGTGTTGCATAAGAAAATCCTGCCGTATGGTGCTCATGAAGTCCGTAAATGCCTGCTGTCAGCTGAAGGCTATTTACTTGGGAAAAGGGCTAAGGTTCATGGAGCCAGGAAGCTTTCAGGTCTGAACCTGTTGGAAGTTTCTGAATGTCTGTGTGCCTTGAGTCCATGCTCTAGAAGTTTGCTGAACTGTTAGGTGAGTTCCTCAAAGAGTGATACCTTGTTGACTGTGGTGTTTTTAATGGTACAAATGTAGTTAGGGATAAGGTTGTTATTTTCTAAACTACTTTTAAATACATTCCCATTGTGTTTTCTGTAACATCAATTGCAGACTCCCTGCTTAAACACTTTGGCTTTTCCTTGCTTTAACTGTAGGAACTTTGTCTACTCTGACATTTATTTTCTTGTGGTTTTTGATGCATGTTTGCTGGTGAAGCATTACTGATTCTTGTTTGTTCCTGCTTCTTTTCTAGCCACCTCTTTATCTGGCAGGCTCACAATGCACTGTTCATTATTTGCTGTTTGTTGAAAGTATTCATCAGTCGAATGTCAGAAGAGGAGCTGCAACTTCATTTTACTTACGAAGAGAAAGCAGGACCAAGCTCATATGGTGGGTACAAACAAGTGCTAGTGAAACAAACATCCCCTGCGAAGCTTAAAGGTCCTGATGTTTGTAGGTGTGGCAAGTAGGGACATGGTTTAGTGCTGGACTAGTGAGTTAGGTTGATGGTTGTACTTGATCTTAAGAGTCTTTTCCTCAGACACACTAGGGTCTAAGTAATTCAATGATTCTATGTTTTGTTTAGACTGAGAATCCCAAACTTTGCTTTAAAACCAGAAATGAAGTACTAGAGTTAGGTGTCGCTTAATCTGGCTTTTTTTAAATGGTTGTTGAGATGTGGTGCTGTAGACCTACCTGAGCTTTAGTGATTTTCATACGTTTTGAAGGGTGGTAATGGTCCTCTTCAGAGGAACAGAACAGAATTGTGGTGAAGCTGACCACATATGAACATTGGAGTGTTGATATTGCAATTTAATGCATCTTTTCACGTATTTGTCATAAACCAACAGCATCCACAGAGTGGAATTAATGCAATTTTTAGGGATCTAGTGAAGGACAGTTTTAGTACTATGGTTAGAATTGACCCATTGAGAAAGCAATTGCTAAAATTTAATTTGGGGGCAATAGTTTATACAAAAGTACAAGAGAAGTCACAGAATTTATGCAGAATTACTAAAATGGGCTCATGTCCAGGAAATGGAGTATGTATGACATGAGATGGAAGATAACGGGAGAGATGCTCAAGGAAGAAGCTGTTATCTTTGAATAAGAATAATACAAATGCATTCAAAGTCAGTTATGTTACTGCAAAAAGACAGTTCAGCAAAATGACATTCTGAACACTGTCGGCCACAAATCTTTGTGTAGCACTGTACCAAGATGCTCTCACAGAGTGCATGATGGATAATGCTGCCATGGGAGCCTTGGTTTCCTTTGCTTTAGTGTAAATCATGGAATCGTTTAGGCTGGAAAAACCTCTAGGATCGTCAAGTGAGACAGCTAGCCCGGCACTGCCAAGTCCAAGTCAAAGTACTGTTCAGTTTGTAATTGCACGTTGTTTGTTGCATAAAGCCTAAAAAGTCTCAGAGTGCTAGAGCAGTGTGT
Source organism: Ifrita kowaldi (assembly GCA_013398055.1). Lineage (NCBI taxonomy): Eukaryota > Metazoa > Chordata > Aves > Passeriformes > Cinclosomatidae > Ifrita > Ifrita kowaldi. The sequence goes on from VZRS01007275.1 coordinate 35,623, forward strand.
GTGGATGGTGTGAGAACAGCCAAAAGTGTCTGACTGTGGATTTCCTGCAATGAGGACACGTGTTGAGAACACCGTATTGCTGCTTGCTCATCAACAGTGAAAACTGTTCATTAAAATCTGTTTAACTCCTTGGTGCCTACCAGTGCTCTGGGGAAATCACAATTGTGGTGCCAAAAGATTAAGTGCTACATGTTGAAATGGTTTAATGTATTTAAACTGTGATGAGTGATCTCCAGGAGGGAAGTCAGCTCGCTGATGCATTGGAAAAGAAAACCTGCTTGTGTATAAGCTATCCCTGTAGACTGCCTGGGTTTATTCCTGGATTAAAAAAATGGCTCACCTCTTGCTTCAGTGTACAGCATGCTGCAGTGGGATGGGTGGAAATGCTGAGACTTTTGTCAGCTGGAACCCCTGCGATCTTTATTCCTTGCGCTGGGAATTCCTCGCAGTGTGGTATGGAAAGTGATTCTTGTCACCAGGGTAGACCCATGTTTATACCATATCTAGTAGCACTTGATTGTAATTCACAGTGACATTTATTACCAATAGTTTTGTGCATATTGATGGCAAATGTACTTAGCAATTACCTCTGAGCAGATTGTTCATGGGATGTTGTTGATTAGGAAGGTAGTTGTGTGTGGTCTGCTGGTGAGACAGGAAGCAAGCCTCTCCTCGGCTCCTCTTTGGGTTTCCAGTTGGAGATGGCTCTTGTGAACTTCCTCAGGGTATTGAGGTTCATAACATGCTGAGATTATGTAGCCATTGAGTTTGATTCCTAAAAACCTTATTTTTAAATATCTGCAGAACGTTCTAATAAGGCATATACCTTCCCATAGCTCTTGTGCTCAGCTATTGGGAAGTGAAGTATCATTAATGAATTGTAATAAACTGTGGTTGTGCTAGGGCCTATTAAAAGTAAGCAGAAGAAAATGAAGTATTTTGTTGTTTGTATTTTTATAATTAAGTGTAGCTTTCTTGAATTTTTGGTTTCTGCTTTTCAGAAAGTAGAATATTCCTATTTTATATTTTATTTATTATTATATTATTAATCTATTATTATAATGTTATTATTCCTATATTCCTCTTAATTTTACATAGATTTATTAGTACTTTTATGGAAATTTTATCATCTTTGGTGAAAATGCTTTTTAAAAATTAAGTTCTTAGTCATCCTTGCTGTTTTTTCATCTACCAGAGCTTGACATTATTTATAATTCTTCAGTTGTGAGCATGACAAAAAAACATATATGAGCTATATGATGTAAATAAAATATCCATATTAAAAAAAGCTTTAATACAGTGTCTGAATTTTGAAGTTTCTGTATTTCCTTACTGCCTGGTGAGTAGTTATTGGAAAGAACAGTACAACCACCGTGTAACACACACAGCCTCTCTCCCCTATGGCCCATTTTCATATGCTTTGTTCAGTCTCTTAGCCTTCTGAGAAAAGGTTACTGTTCTTTTCAAGATCGTCTCACAACTCCTTTGGAAATCACTCTGTGGTGGTGTTTGTTTCCCTATGAGCATCACATTTTCACCCTTCTGGTTGGATAGTGTATTCTGGTGCCATGTTCCCTGGTTTAAGTACAGCATCTGGGAGCTCAGCACACATAACTGCAGTGTCAGCACGTCAGGATGCTCACACTGCAATCAGGCACTGCATCAGCATCTGCTCTGGGATATTTGGTGTGTCAGGGAGAAGTGTGTAATGATCATCTATGAGAGTCCTGTGTATGGAAAATATCCCTGTCACTGTCTGCTCAGAAATATATACTGTATATGACATGGCCACTATTGTTTAGGTAGCATTTTTTATAATTGCCATATCTGGAAGGATTCTCCTCCCAGATTTTGCACTTCATATGCTTTCACTTCTTCTAAATGTCCAGTTTGTACTTTTTCCTGCTAGACTGTGCTTGAGGCTCAGAAGAAAGCTGTGCAATTGTGCTTTGTGTCATAAAAAGAGATTTTTTTGAGGTTTGAGTGCACGGGTGTACTTTAGCATAATGAAGAAATTGCCCTGAGTTGAGTCCCTGCTAACATCACTGTTTATTGATTTCCTTCAAGAGAAGGCCTACCATTAACAGAAATGTATTCTTTTTGAGAGGTTTCAGGTGGTTCTTTAGCCCAAGAAGTTCAGCCTTTGCCTCTTCATCCATAATTGGGAATTTGCTTATAATTTTGGAGAATATTGCACAATTTTGATTGCAGGAAAATCCACAGAGAGACTAAACCCATATACTTTAAGATTCAGCTGAAAAATTCCTGATATCAATAAATCCCGAACTGGAGTCAGCATCTGCTCAGCTGAAGCTGTAATTAGTCTCACTAACACAAACCATTCATCTTTCCACTGTCTGTATCCTGTTTCAGCACAGTCTTTAACTGTATTGTGACTCAAAGGTGTAAGAGAGCACATGTGAGTACTGTGTTTTAAATCCGACCGTCAATTCATTTCACCTGTTCCTGTAGTAGGAAGCTTTATTTATTATCTGTAGAGAAGTTTTTAAACACAAGGCTACTAAGGGCTGTTTGTGATTTAGTAAAGCAAGTATGAAGACACGGTGGACACAGTGTAAAAATAACAACACATTTGTGGCCTTAAATGATTTCATGAGTGTTCAGCTATCACATAAAGGAAATGAGGGAAGGCAATTAATTTATGTACTCGTTATTAACACTCTTCAGTAGAAGCTGGAAGTTTTTGAGAGTTTGAAGATCAAACCACAAAACCTAAGGAAGCTCTAAGTCCATTTTGCAAGGAATGACTTATTTCATTACTTGTGTCCAGGTTCTGTATGAGCAACAGGGTAGAAAAACAAGTAGCATCTAAGGTGAGGATATACCTTGTTATGCCTGGATATTTTATTAATGTTAATATTTAGCACATCCACCAGATCAGGTCTTATCAGTGTAGTAGTTAGGTTCTTCAGAGGATGGAGCTGGACTGGTTTTAGAATTGAGGCCTCCTGGCATTTCTACTTTTCTCTGCATAAGACTTTTTGCCTGTGTAGTGTGTGCTAATCCAGTGCCTGTAATGTATGTAACTTTGAAAAAGTAAAACCAAAAAAAATTAAAAAATAATTGTATTGCAAAAAAAATTAAAATGTATACATATATATATAAAATCCAAACCAAACAAACCCCACCAAAAAGTCAAAATCCATCAAATTACTTGCAAAATGAAATAATTCACATCTGAGGCCTTAAATATAGCTGCTGAAAAAATGGTACTTCAGCATAACTGGACATTTTACTACTTATGTGATTGCAGTCACTTCTGCAACAGAGTTTGGAAGATGCACCTATGATTCCTCTCCCTGCTCTAATTTTATCTGGACAGGTTCACCCTGTACTTACTTTCCGCAATGCTTTACAGGTCTTTGATCCAAGTATGTGATCTATTAATGTGAATGAGTCTTGTGTGTATTGTCTTTATCCTGCTATTGAAAGAGGCATTGTTTGTGAAAACACAGAGTGTTCCGTGTTTATAGCTCTCTCTCACGTTATAGATTTGGCTTGCATCCTCCTCATTGTCTTGGCAAGAAGAAAATTAAACAAGAATGTGTGTGCCCCAGTTGGGAAAAGGATACATTAATTATTGTAGCTGAATGACATTGATTACAGCAATTAAGCTTTTTTTTAATTTTAAATAACATCTTTCATTCTGCATGACTGTGCTAACCCAGTGTTTTCTTCCTTTATTTTGGATATTGTCTTGAGGGAAAAGCCTTCTTTCATATTCAAATAACCTTATTTTCTCTTCAGATGAGTTGTACATATAGTATGGTGGAAGAAATTATGTTTTAAAAATGCACTCACTTTACTTTTTTAACCTTTTTCTTCTCACTTTGTTCTGTTAGGTGAAAAGTTAGGTACCTGTTGGGAATTAGTAGCAGTCTTGCTTTATAAGCATTTTCTAGGTTCAGAAAGCCTTAGGAAAATGTCACATTCAAGTTACTTTAGAATATATTATCTGTGCTCCATTATTGGCTGTGGTTTCTGTCTGAGGTTAAATACTCTGAGCAGCTCTTGGTTTTACTAACAGGAGCTGCATTGTGTTACTCATGGGGGATTCTATATAAAGGAAACCATGTTTCCGTGATAAAAAACTGATTTCCTTTAGAATGTGCAGTTCACTAGGTGACAATTTTTAATGTGTTTTTAATAAACTGATTGTGGAAAGAAGTAATTTTGCTTTTTAGTGAATATTCCCCCTGGTGTGCTTCTTAAAATTGAGTTCTGAACTCAAGAACAAACTTGGGTTAAGCAGAGTAACACCGCTGTAAGCTGGCTATAACGCTGTGTTTGTGGCAGGACTTATTTATTTGAAAATACAAAATAAACAGGCATTTGAGTAATTACTGTGCTGCAATGCTGTAATGCAGAGGATCAGCTATGCTGCTCCTAAGCCATTCAGCATTATAAAACCTTCCACTTCCTTATGAGTTACAGGGTTCTCATCATAATTTTATTTTTGAAAGCAGAATAAATCCTGATGAGCCAAGAGATTTATCTTTTGGGTTTTTTTAGTATTATGTGGTAACTTCAAGTGGTTTAATAAGCTTTTTCCTCAGTGAGTCTTAAAAGTATTTTGTTACAGTTGCTTTTAAAAATTGCTGATGTAAAATACCCACAATTTTATTGCTTGGAATAGTTGCAAGTTTTTAAATAATTCTAAATCACTCCATGCATTTTATCACATTGTGTTTGACTAGAGAATGATTTCTGTTCCCTGGAAATGCACCAGCTTGTCATTGAAATATGTCAAACTTCTTCTGTATATATATGTATATATAAATGAAAAAATTGTATGTGTATTACTCAAGAGCAGCACTGATGTGCTCGGTAGCTGCATTCTTTTGACATTCTTTTAGAATATTGCTCAGGGTATGTTAGACAAATGAAACTGTCTCTAATTATTCTTCACTTGGGTTTATAAAACTGAGTGGGAAAATATGTGAAGTGCAGGGAATTTTGAGAGGAGACTTAACTGTGGACCAGTGAGAAGTCACCAGTGATTAGTTCAACTGTTAGTAATAATACTGTTTAATATGACCTTCTGTTAGTAGTAAAGGAAGGCTTGATGTGCTAAACATAATTCCCACAACACCAGCATCTCATTTAATTTATTAGAATTAATACCTCGTGGTAATTGAAAAGGAGTATCATATACAGAATGAACTAAAGAAGTATAATTGCACCATAAGGTCTGATTTTTATATAAATTGTGATGAGGAGTAACATCCATAATTGAAGATTGACTCGTGCTTGTATAATTAAATTTAACACAAAAGGTCATGTATGTAGAACCAAGGATCTCTAGTTCCTGAGGTTCAGAAGATGCTTTGGGAAGGTGAGGAACCCACCAGTCCCATGCATCTACTGGACTGTAGTAGTTCCATACATTTGTATGGATGAAGGGACCTTGAATAGCTTCATCAATTTCTATTGGAATTGGCCAAACATCCACTGGCACACCAACCAAACAGGTGGAAAATGGTTTCTCAGGGGTCATGTTGGACAGACATACGGTATCTAAACCTGATGCATTAGCTAAAGTCACCCAAACATTAGCTCTAGGTTGGTTAACTGGTAAATCTGCATAGCTAAAAGCAAGCAAAACAAAAAAGCACAAGCATATTTTTCGATGAACTTCCATATTTTTGTTATACTATCATCTAGCAAAGAATTCTACAATAAATTAGCAGTTGTTATTAGTTACTTTTTTATGTGAAAAACGGAAGGCTTCACCATTTTCTTTGTTGGTAATCTCAACTGCTTTCTATTTCACGAAAAAAAAATGCTATCTCCTTTAACAGGTAGAAATTCTAGTGTTTGTTCCTTAATTAAGATGTTGATCATTTGCATCTGTGTGTTTGAATCTTCACTTTGTTTTGGTATTTGAAAACCCAGAAATCCTTTGATATGTTTCTTTTTTAGGAACAGAGTGTGAAGACCTCATAGAAGAGTTGCTGTGTTGCCTCATTCAGCTCATTGTTGAAATTCCCCTGTTGTAAGTAGGCTTCTTTTCTTTTCTTTTTTTTTTTTTTAGTCTTCTTTTATAAACTGAGCATTTGAGAGCATGAAACTTATAGTAATGGGATTATAATATTTATGTAGTTGTATTTGAATGTTCCATGTGATGGAGCAGTACAGATAATGATAAGCTGCTGCCAGTACCAGCCCTGAATATTCTGTTGGAAGAAGTACATGATGAACATCTCACACCCAGTTCAAACCATCAACAGAAGTTATTCCATTTGTTTCAGGTACCCCTGTCAGCACACAGACAATAACTGGTGGAAATGGTTGTGCTCATGGTACAGGGGAAGGTACAGTGGAGGTGTCACTTCAGCTCTGGGGTATGCAGTAAGGTGAAAACTAAAGTTCTTCTGCAGTTCTGTGGGGGTTTAAATTGCAAAAATAAATCATATTGTGCTATTTAATACTGATTTCTGAAATTCCAGTGAATTGATGTCTGGAGAAGTGACAAGAGAATAAGTGGAATGTTTCTGTAGATCTACAGATTTGTTATATGGCTTTTTTTTCATGAATCTGTTGTATTTGAGAGATGTTGATTCCACATCTTGTTGGGGTATGTGTCATAAAACATACTTCAGCGTTTTTTGTAGGAGAGCATGCTTTGTTCCTTGGAAATAAAAGTGTTCTTTCACATTTGTGGAAGTGTTCCGGTGAGTTTTAACTTTTTTCCCCATGATAAACTTTACTAAAGGTGGAGCGAGCTGTGTCTTTAGTGTTAAATTTCCTTCTAGTCTGTGCCTAAAATGTAGCGCCCCAACTGAAGCATCATGGCTTTGGAAGAGTTTCATATAGTCTGTTACAGTGTAGCATAAAGCTCTGCTATTTTGTAGCTGGGATTGTTCTTTTGGTTGGAAAACTGACAAAGATGCAATGTTTTTCGAAACATTGCTGTCATTAAATACAGCTCTGTCAACGTTAACGCGAGGGATTTGTGTAGGTAGAGTGTAATGAATTAGTGGTGTGATTCTGAGTGTCATTCCTCAGAGCTTGTCAGGACTTCCTGGAACAGATACAGGCTTTGTTTGGAGCAGATTGGAGGAAGTACAAAGGGCTGAGAGGACTGTGATATACGGACAAGTTCATAAATCCTGCAAGGTTTCATTTTTCTTTCTTGGAAGTACCAGTGTGTATGTGTAGTCCAGTTCCTTTATTCTGCCTTTCCGGCAGAAGAAAATACACCAGCATGATTGTTCCTCACCCGTTTCAACAACTGAACCTGTCAGCATCTCTATTTCTGTGTGAATAGGGTTGCTGCAAATGGAAGCAGCTGCTGAAAGCACTTAGATTACTATAAAACCTAGTGATAAAATGGGCTTATTTAAATAGAAAATTATAAAGCCTGTCCATAATTTTAATATTCAGCTGTATCAGAAACATACTTTTCATAAGACAGAGATGTGGAAGATTTTTCTTTTATGGTTGGGTTTTTTTTTTGTCAAATAAGTTTTTTTTTAGCTAAATTTCTCCTGAAATAGCATGCTGCTGATTGCTAATAAAATACTAACAAAAATGTATATTACTGTCTTGTTTATCACTAAAATACATTTAACAGTGTGATAATGCCTTAACTAAGAATTTTGTTCCCATATCATCGAAGGGGAAGTAGGTAGGGGAAAGGAGATATTGGAAAACTTTCTTTCTCTATTACACAGTCCAACTATGTTCTTCACAAAGGTGTTATACGGTATTACTTTATTATTAATTCTGTTCAAGAGAGTGATCAGGATTGTTTTTGTAGTGAGTTTACTTCTTGCTTACCTTCCTCTCCCTGGTCAGATATTACTAGAGATTCTTTCCCTATTTTGTTTCAAGGGAGTAGTTCATTTCTGCCTTTAGCTGGAGTGAAGCAAGAGAGTTGCAAGCCTAGTATGTGAATTTGGGGAAGGAATAGATTGAGTGGAATATATGAAATATTCAAACTTGTTATGATTTGTGTGTCAGGACTTAGGATCACCTGGGAGAGAAGACAGCTTTGGCAGCTTGCAGTGACACTGTAACAGTGTCTGTCTGTAAAGCTGCTATTAAAGATGAGTTTTTGTTGTGACAGACCATTAAAATCTCCATGCTGAGCTGGTCTTCAAAGTGTCTTTCAGAGTAGCAAAGATTTTGTAAAGAGCATTCAATAGCCTTAACAGAGGATTGTGACAATTATTGTGTCCCTTGGGTGCTGTAGATGCAGTTTGGTGAAGGAGTGGATGCAGCTGGCGGCTGCTGAGTATATTGCATGTCTGCACCCCTGTTTAAGCTTCTATTTTTCTCCTTCACTGGAACTGTAGCATTATTTTTAAAGCATGGAAGGCCATCTCCATGTTCAGAATGCAGGAACAGAGGTGCCTGGGCAGCTATCTTGCACTCCTTCCTTTTGAATTTGTTCTCAGTGTCACGTCAGGTGCTTGGGATACCTGTGTGGTATTTTGCAAGCATGGTTGTTCCAGGCTGGTTGGAGAGCAGCCCTGAGGGGAAGGATTTTGGGATATCTGGTGATACCCCAGAGGCTGTGAGAGGCTGGACATGCCCCAACCATGTGCATTGGGACCCAGAAACCCCCCGTGCCCTGGGCTGATCNATGTAAGAGTTTGGGCTTGGCAGGGACGCTGAAATCGCCAAGGCTCCAATATTTTCCTGAGTATGGACAGATGTCACTTACCTCTGAGCTTGCTCCAGTTATCAGCATTGGCAGAATAATCTCATTTCTGCCTACAAAACAACCTGCAGCATACTTGGAAATTGCAGGTGGACTGTCTTTCTCAGAATTAATAAGGAAGGGGTGGGATGTGGAAGAAGATAAATGTCAAATCTCTGTCCCTTATTATGAAACGTAACTTTTTTTGTCGTTGTTGGGAAAGGCTGGAGAGCCTTTCTGGGAGGCAGAGCATTTCTGGGAGTGTCTCAGTTTTTTACAGGGAAGTTAAGGAAATCTTTCTCAAAGTTAGTTTGTATTGGAAAAGGCAAATGTGCTTAAAGGCAGAAATAGGTTGCAGTAGGGACTCTGGGACTCTGCAGCGTTGTGGTGGTGTGTCTGAGAGTTATTAAAAATATCTTGAATTACCTTTCTGAAAAACAGGCTGTGCTGCATTGTACAAAATGCCAGGGATAAAGGTTTCAGGTTTAAATTTATAGAAAATACAGTTTTCAACAATTAGACTTGTGCAGTCCCATGTAACACTTGTGTTACTGTATGTTGATGTTTGATTTATGGTTCCCTTGGGTGTGCTATGGATACTCTGCTTTTTCTTTGGTTTTGCTAATGTTAGCACGCAAGAGTGTACACTAATGATTCAAACTGCATAGTCGGCAAAAAGATACAATGTTAGTATTTAATTGTATGACTTTTATGTAGAAACTATTGCTAGCATTTTGTTGCAGGATGGAGCTCCCAAAGCTTTAAATTATAAAGGCTTCTTTCAGCAGCTTGTTAAGAGCTGGTATCCATAACTGAACATCTGGTTGTTATCAGTGCATTTTCACTTCATTAAAAACTATAAATGCAAGTGGAAGAAAAATGAAATACTGTGATCTAGTTACATCACTCCTAAGTAGCACCCTGTGGTGCCAGTACAAGTTAGTTGATATTTCTATTACATTCCCTTATTTTCTTTAGTTATGGTGTTTTAAGGGTGCAGTTTTAGTTGTTTGGAAATTTAAATGTTGACAATGTTTTGACTCATTTAGGGATGCTTGCTGCATTTTATGGGAACTTAAAAGTCAAATGTAGGAGGAAGAAAGGCAATATAATTGATTATAAAGCTCTACAAAATAACTGCAGTGTAGGAAAGGTGCTGTGTACAGATGATGAGAAATGTTTAGGCTTTTTTTCTTGCCAGTTATGAGCAGCAAAGAGATTAAGAAATGTTTTCTGTTCTAGCTCAGGAGTGCCATATTTTAATTATTTTTGTTACTTTCAAAAGAGTAGGTCAGAATAGTGCTTTTTAAAAAGAGTCTATTCAAGTAATTTTTATCAAGATTGTAGTAGCTCCATTATTTGGAAAGCTATGTGACTTTTGCATTTTTGTCAGCTTTGTCTAATCATCAAAGGCAAACTTCCATCTGTTGAAACTGAAGTTGAAGGTAGCAAAAACATCCAAACTGAGAGAGATTTGTGTTGTTTCACTTTGATGAGCCTCGAAGTTTAAGAGTATTGTGCTCTGTTTAGGAGGGGTCTGATTCATATAATGGGAGTTTTATTTGCTGCTGCACCTTGGGGTGGTGCAGCAAATAAAACATATTCATGTATTTGGAAGATTTTCTTAGTAGTTCATTATTTCTGATGGTAGATGTGCCGTGTTTTAAGTGTCTAAAGATCCTGAGTAGGAAAACCTTTATCTGTATCACATATTTTTACTCTATTCTAGTTTAGTTTTTATTTTAGACTTAGATCAGTATTTCTCTATGACCTATCTGTTCACTAGGTAAGCTTTAACTTGTAGCAAACTTCCTCACCCCAGAGCATAGTATCAGAAGTCTGTACAGTTTTTTGTCTATTGTTCTGTGTATCGAATTCCTAATGATCTGCTTTCTGATGTGGTTTTCAGCCCTGTTTTCACGAAAGATGGTGGGTGTTGAAAAACACCTGGTTGCAGATATTTGGGTCTCAACAGCAAAGACACAGAGAGACTGTGGAGCAGGTCTGCCTTTCACTTAGGCTGCTTCACTGAAATACAGGATGTGATTCCTGTGGTCTGGCTCCATGTAGAACTCTCTGATGGTCTAATGTAGTTGTTTGTTCACCTGAGTCATCTTCTCTTTCCTGGGGGTTGGAAACTACACCTAGGAGTCACTGCAGCTGTCCAGTTTTAGGGAATTTGGGCTGCTCTCTTGAGTTCTGTTGTTTGAAAAGTAATGCCTTTTAATAAGTTTTAGTGGATATTGGTAACAAGACTTAGTGATATAAAAAGTAAATGGAGAACAATACATCTTCTCTGTGCAACATTTAGAAGTCCAGAAATTCTAGTATTTTTGATCTGTAAGGGGAAGAACTAAATGTCAGTGGGGTGAAAATGTACACAGTCACGTAGTCTCAGATAGTTTAGAAACAGGTCTGTCAAAAAAGGCTCTCAAGTCAAGCTGTCATGTTAATCCTTTAGGTACTACCTTTAGAGTATTTCCATATTGTTGATGCTGCCAGGGCTGGAGCCCCTCTGCTCTGGAGCCAGCCTGGGACAGCTGCGGGTGCTCACCTGCACAAGAGAAGGCTCCAGGGAGAGCTCAGAGCCCCTGGCAGGGCCTGAAGGGGCTCCAGGAGAGCTGCAGAGGGACTGGGGACAAGGCCTGGAGGGACAGGACACAGGGAATGGCTTCCCAGTGCCAGAGGGCAGGGATGGATGGGATATTGGGAAGGAATTCGTGTCTGTGAGGGTGGGGAGGCCCTGGCACAGGGTGCTGAGAGCAGCTGTGGCTGCCCCTGGATCCCTGGCAGTGTCCAAGGCCAGGCTGGATGGGGCTTGAAGGTTTAGTGAAAGGGGGTGGAATGAGACGAGCGTTAAGGTCCTTCCAACTCAAATCATTCTGGGATTTTTTGTTTTCTCACCCTGTTCTTCTCCCAGCTGAGAATACCCACTGTGGGGGAGATGCAGTATGAAATGTCAGAGATGCTTTCTGCTTCCAGTCAGTGTTTGCTGAATGCCCCCTTGGGACATCTCCCAAATGTTTGGAGTCAGCTGTAATGAGTGTAGAGCATTATCAGCTGCCAGAGTGCATATGTGCCATCAGTGAGTGTAAAATTAGGAGTGATTCCAAGAGGAAAGATTATGTTCTCTTTGAGTTGTTGTACTTGTGTCCTGAGGCTGATAGCCAGATATTGTACTTGCTTTTCAGTTTTCAAAACTGATCCTATTCTCTGTGGTGACTCCTCTTTCACCTTTCTGGTGGGCCCTCAGGAAGCAGGGAAATGAAACCTGGTTCCTGTATGATTTGAGACTTTTTGTATGAATCAGCCCTTTTGGCAACTCTCCTAAATTAGAAAATGGGTTACCTTTTAACCTTTTAATACTCGGAGTAGACAGCTCTGGCTGGGTGAAAGTTCAGGAAAATATTTGAACAGGGAGGGGGCTTCGTCTAGAGGTGGGAGTTGAAATTTGGAGTTTGGTTTCTGACTGTTCAGGCTGTTTGCTCTATAGGTGTGAAATCATTTATGAGCTCTCAGCCTCTGTGCTGATATAGAAATAGCTGCATTTCACTGAGTAATTGAAGTGTTTACAACAGCATGTGCCTTCAGAGTGTTAATTGGAGCCTGTAGCTGAGATTTTCCTCTATGGTGCCTCTGTGCTTCACCTTGGTTCCTCTGTCACAGACCTCTCTCACAGGCAGGGAACAAAGCTGAATGATTGGGAGCACAGAAAGCACTTGTGAGTGGTGCTTGGCCTTGGAGCAAAGCCAGCAGCAGCAGGATGGTGACACATAGGTAGATTGTTGAAGTTCTTGGTAGGTGATGCTGATAGGAGGTCATCCACATGGTTTTGAATGGATAAAGCAGATGCCAGGATGCTGGGGAGCTGTGATTTTAACAGGACCATAATTCTTGTTCTGTGTGGGGTGATTGCATAATTTGGAAACAGTATTTAGGCTAAGGTTGGACAGGGCTTGGAGCAACCTGGTCCAGTGGAAGGTGTTCCTGTCCATGTCAGGAATGGCAGTGGATGAGGTTTCAGGTCCCTTCTAACACAAACCAGTCTAGGATTCGATGAGATTCTAATTTACAAGTTTGCCACCAAAGTTAATAAATAAAATAAATCAACTACAATGTATGTTCCCGGTGGAAGACCAGAAAAGAAGTGATACTCTTTCCAGTCCATATCCTGGAAGAATTAGGTACTGCACCAATTTCTTCTAAAGCAGTACTACTCTAACTCTAAACACAGTGTTGCTCTAAAGCAGTATTGCCAAGGCTATAGAGGTCTCAGAGGAGCCCACGATCTCTGTTACGTACTTGACAAAGCAGATTAAGATGGAGCATGGTGCTGACTTAGCAGATTTTATTTCCTGGAGTTTGTGGACTCTCCATCTCTGGCAGTGTCCAAGGCCAGGTTGGACACTGGGACTTGGAGCAACCTGGGCTAGTGGAAGGTGTCCCTGCCCATGGCAGGGCATGGGACTGGATGGGCTTTAAGGTCCCTCCCAACCCAAACCATTCTGTGATTCTAATTTTTGTCTTTTGATTTAATGAGTTGTTATCTAAAGGTTACTATAATTCAAACATCTCTTTGGTTGTTTAATTTAAAAGTTTTTATTGAAATGATCTGGCATCATTTGCTTTTGGAAGGAATCCATTGATGTATCAGTTTTTCATTGAAATGTAGACACTAAACACGTGTTAAATACATGCACACATTTGTTATGCTAGTATCAAGGAATCTTGCATTTTGGAGCTCTTCATTCTATGAAGAATCCATAATTTAACATAATCTCAGATAGATATGATAGGATGTGTCTTTTCCTCAGAGAATACATGTTTATGTATAAGGTCTGTTGCCAGAAATCAGTTTTAACTTGGCTGTCACATGTGAGAACCTGGACCTGCTCCATCCTGTCTGAGGATGTCACTGTGTATGAGGTGTGATACCAGGAGGACAGGTACCTGTGATGAGAGGAGAACCCAAATGCAGGAGAGAAATGACTGCCATGATTTCTAGACTTCGGTCTATCTCAGATTCTTTCCTTGTGAAAAATGCATATTTTGAGAGACAGACCTACAGTATCTGCTGGCTTGTCTACCTGATATGGGAATATATCTCCTTGTGGAAAGGAGAGAGAGAGAGAGAATAAAATGAAAAAATTGAGAATAACTAATGGATCCCCAAAGAGAAATTGAGAATAACTAATGAATCTCCAAGAGGAGAAAAAGAAAAGACCTCTGCATGTTTTGGTACATTGCTTTATGAAGTCCATTTATGCAGAACATGAGCTCTATCTGTGGATTTTTTATTTGTTTTGTAAGGCGCTTGAGAAGGAAAAAAAATTGCCACAGAAGCTCAAAACAACATGCAGTTATTCTGGCTTTCTGAAATAACTAGCTAAATAATTTTGACATGTAATTGATACATGAGTTCATTATTTCTAGTTTCCTCCTTATCTGCAAGCAAACAGTTTTCAGGGGAAGTTGGAGATCAGCATAAATGTAAAGTCATTCTATATGACCGATAGCTTTGAATAAAATAAAAAAAAATCAAAACCAAGACCCCCTATTCTATAGTCTCTCAATATAAATAAACAGTATTTTCTTTGAATTTGAAAGAGGTTCCTGGTAGTTCTTGTGACCCTTTAGAAATGCTTGAGTTTCAGAAAACCGTACATTTGACCCTCGGTGGAGAAAATAATTTTTCTCTGAAGCTTTATCCTTATGCTGATAAATTAAGGGTGACTGGACCTGAGGGGTTACCCCAGATATCAGGACCCTGGTTGTGTTTATGTCAGAGCAGATTTAATTTGAACAGATTCTACAAGTTTGAGTGGAGTGTTTCTACAGTTAAATGTGCCCTGTCTGGGTTTTGAACTGAGAAAAAATAACTCACTAAGTGGGACTGCTTGAATTTACCTTTCTGTTTGTATTTTCTTTCAGAGTTACGTAAGGTTATTGAAAGCAGATTTTTTTTCCTCACAAAATGTACTTAATACAGTACAGTAACCTCTTTGTTTATTTTTTTATGCTGATTCTTATCAAAACAGAAAATAATTTTGTAACATTTCCTCAAATTTGCTACTCCATTTGTGTCGGTTATCACAAAAATAAATAAATGGATAATTGAAATGGCGAAAAAGTATACTAGACCCCAAAATTTGTTTCCTCTCTGCATAGTGACCCAGAGCACGTTGTAGTATGGGATGAAGTTATTACCCTTTCCATTCATCACCTTGGGGTAGGAGACGATATTCTTGTATTCTTAGCCTTTGTCATAATGATAAGTGTCTGGATGTATTTTTTTGTAATATCAAAAAAGTATTTTTCCAAACTGTTGTTTTTATTTTGATAGAAAAACATTTCTTAATTTTTTTTTGCTGGTGGCTGAAGCTTTGGTAGTTGATATGTATACATACAAGTCCTCTTTGCTTTGCTTGGGATGCGTGTGGGTGGTGGATTGCACAGCGCCCCTGGTTTGGAGAGGGAGCAGGCACTGTTCCTAGTGCAACCTTGCTTCTGGCTGAGGTGAATTTGCAGTGGAACCAGATCAGAGTGTAACCTCTGGCCTGATCTAATTACCAGCATTTACACTGGCGAACTTCCTCAGGAGTGGGCAAAAAGTCAGGTAACTCGCAGAGAATAAAAGTAATTCAAAAGGACGTGATGATTTGCAGGAAAATGTTACTTAGGCAATATGTCTCTTCCTGACCCATAACTTCAAATGTTTGGGGTTCAAATATTCAAATCAGGTGAGAGAAAATAAAAACCAGTGAGTTTGCACAACCTTCACTTTTAAAAACATTTTTGTATCAGAGGTGGTGCGATTCTGTGGATTGTGATCCAGGAAATTGTGACTCCAGTTTGCTGTTGACTTTGAGTAAATAACTGCACTCTCTGCAGAAACTCTGGCCTGGAGCTGCTGCAGAAGAGCTTAATTTAAGCTGTCTGTGCATTGTGATGCATGAAATTCTTCTTTTCACACTTCACAGTAATGCATGTTATTTACAACATATCTGGCAGCACACTTGAGAATATTAAGCTATTTGAATGTGTTAAAAATTAGACTGATTTCTCCTAAATAAAATCCTGTCTGTTTCAGTGAGGCACACCAGCTCTGATCCTGAGACTAGTGAAAATCTACGTTTTTCTGGGGTTAACTGATTTTGCTTCGAGAGATTGCACTGTAGCTTTCAAATCATCATTGTTGGAAAGAGCGCTTAGTTTTATGCTTATACCTGTTGTAAGTGTTGAGAATAAAATTTTTGGAAGGTAACATTGTAACAAAGAAAAATTTAGTACCACTGATTAAACAACATTGATGCTGATTTGTTCTTTAGTGTTTTGATTTTTTAAAAATCTGAAATAGAGATAGTATTAAATATTTGCATTTGACAATAATAAACGGATTTTGAATTTCCAGTAGGTCCCAGGTCAAAAAACCTTGGTAATTATTGCAGGGAAACTGTTGTAACTTAGTAATACTGGATTGTGAAGCATACTGTGGAAATTAAACAGTGACAGTGGGAGAAACATTAAAAGGACTTGTGGTAACAATAATAATACTTAATAACAATATTTCTAATGAACTACAGGATGGTGCTGTTGCACCAAATGAAGTACCTCCTTTTGGAGGACGTAAAAATGGTCTTTTGGTTGAAAGCAAGAATGATACTGGTTCATGTCCAAGTTACTTCATTGTGTTTTAAAAGGTTTCTTGCAGTCTGCAATTTGTTACTGATTAAGGAGACAAATGTCATTTTTCTCTCCCCTTTAAAAAACAAGATCTGTAACAAAGTCGTTATAGGCAGAGGTGGGAACAGAAAGCACAAGATATTTTTAATAGTGTGCCTGTCATCCACTCTGCTGCACAGCCTTTCCTAATCAGCCTGAGCTAAATGAACTTTGCTGAACTGTCTGGTGTCAGTATTTAAGCATTGCAGCTCGTTCTTTGTGATTATCTGTAATATCTTGAAACTTTCTACTTCCCTGTTACCTCAAAAATACCATTTAAAACTGAGCAATGTATGTGGTATCCTGATACCCTGAGCGTTTTGTACACTTGAACTGGCATTTGTTTATTACATTCCTGGCAGATGGAGCTAGGTGGACATTCATTCCCTCACTTAGCATGATGATTTTGTGACAATTTTGTTTAACAGTACAAAGGACACACTTCTGAGAGATATTTATTATTTTTAGGAAGAAGTATAGTCTATCAATTGCAACTTGAGTGCTAAGAGCAATACTTCTTTTTACATTGTTTTGTCCTTTAGCAGATGAAAAAAATGCTTTTTTCTAAGAAAAACAGCCCATTTTTGCTACGAAATGATTCTGGGTTTCGTGAATTTGTTGTTTACATGTTCCCAATTGAAACTCTCTGTGCTACACAGTGTATAACTTCAGGTGAAGCTACCAAGTATTCTTGGAAATCAGCTTGTAAACAACCCAGTAGATTAATCTCTGTAATTTTCCCCTTTTTTCTGCAGAGATATTACATACAGCATTTCTTTGGAAGCCGTGACAACTCTCATTGTGTTCCTCTCCTGCCAATTATTCCACAAAGAGATTCTGCGAGAGAGCATCATTCACAGATACCTGATGCATGGTCGATGGTATGTCCTGCTCTGGGGTGCTGCCTAAGAGCAAAGCAAATGGGTTGCTTGTTTAGGTTGTTTGTACCTGCAAACAGAAGGCAGCAAAATGTTATGTTCATAGAAAATTTTTTCTGCTCAAAAGGAAGAAAACAGAAAAGCAAACATCTGTAAAGGCTCTTGGAGGGTTTTAGGTGGAAATCTCACAGCCCAGACTTCAGTAAAACTGTTTTGGAAATAATTTTTGTATTTTGAGGGTAGTTTCATTAACTTAAAACAGTATTTACTTTTCAGGATGTTTTTTTGATTCAGCAAGGTGTCTTGTAGCCCTGCAGCCTAGAGAACTCAGGTGCCTCAGAAATGCTAGAGCTTTCTTGCCATGCAGATAAGTAGCAGTCCTTGGAAAGTTGAAGACACGTGCTATGCTGTGCTGAAGGGAGCATTTAGCCAGGGGTAAACTTTGTTGTGTGAGTAATACCACTTGTTCTGGCAAGTTGGTGGTTATGTTCAAGTACTTTGTTACGGTGGCTTACATGCATTTTAATCAGGCTCCCATTCATCTTCTTTCAACTTCAAGTTCCATGTGGGCAGATTTTTCATAAATGTATTTATTGTCTGGTTTCCTGTAGTTTCTACTAAATATGAGAGACAGATAGTGCTCTGATATGCAGGGAAAGGAGAGAGGCTCAGCTTGGAGCACAGGCCAGACTTCAGCCCGAAACAGCGGCAGGATGGAGCCAGAGCCTCAGGATTTATGGGGTGTCCTGGTACTTCAGTCTCTGGACTGAAGGAATTGAAGGTTTGGGGGAAAATGTGGAATGTTTGGGGGAAAATGTGGAATGTTTGGGGGAAGAGTTCGTATGTGGTCTAAGAGGTCTGATTTGGGAGTAGGAGGTGCCTGGCCTCTGGAGAGAGACGTGGGAATTTGGTGACTGGGAATCGAGAGCAATGTGAACAGCTGGAGGGGTACTGGTGTGATGTCCCACCCATAAGGAGAAGGGAGCACCCAGCATTTGTAGATGCTCATGATCAAAAGGAATGACAGAAGTCAGAGGGTCTGCAAAGTTCTATTAGTAAATTACACACTTGACAACAAACAAACAAAGTGTGTTTGTCCCTGATACCCCACGGTAAGCACAGTGGGGTTTGGATAAAGGGGGAGGGGCAGTGAAAAGGGAGAAAGAGAGGGACACAGAGAGAGAGAGAGAGAATTGGATCAAAGAAAGAGAGAGAAAAGAAGGAAAAAAGAGAGAGATCACCAGTCCTGGCTCCAGTGTTGATCCTGCTGGTGGGATGTCCAGGGTCCTGGGGCCTTGGGCTTTTTGGGGCACCTTTTGAGGCTTCCCCTCCCTGGAGAGGAGGTTCTCACTTTTTGTGCGAATCAGTTCTCATTCACAGTCAGTTCTTTCCGACCTTNCTTGCCGACCTTTCTGGAAATGGGTTGGAGGCTTTGGGGTCTTGGGTGCTCTTGTTCCCCCCTACAGTCCCTGGTCCTCTCAGCCTCATCCCAGAGCCTGCGCTGAGCCGGGCTGTGCTTTTCTGCAGGAGCCACAACCGGGAGGTTTGTCCCAGAAAAGCTGCC
>VZRS01007284.1:0-40459 GCA_013398055.1 Ifrita kowaldi
TAGAAGTTATAAATAAATAAATAACCTCCACCCTAAAAGGCTTGAAAATATCTTGATTTCTTAAAGATGGAACAGGACAAGAAAGGGGACTATGAGAATTCCTCTAAATCCATATGTGTGTTTAAATCCTGACAGAACATGTTGCACAAAAGAATATGAAGAAATACTAATCTTGGTTTTAATACCCTAGAACTCTATGTATTTGCACATGATATGTAAGCACAGGTCAAATAATTTGGAGAAATTTGATAACTATGAAACTTACTTCATGGTTTGTATAAGTACACCCTCTTGCAATCCTGCTGCAAGTCATCATCATCAGATGATCAGATTTCAGAATTACATTTTACAGTCATTAGGCTAGTCATTTCAAAAATTAAATTACAGACTTTTTTCTCTGATTTCTCTAAGTACTAAATATCATTACTTTCCATTTCTTCTAAGCAAGAACTTATTATACAATTAACTGGATTTCTAGTATGTGGGTTTTCCCTAAACAGACTTACTGTTGTTAGTATATTACAGGAGATAACTCAGCATCCATTTTTTAAAAGTAAAGATTCAGGAATAATTAAAAATGGTATTACATTATTCACATTGTCATGCATACAGAGGTGCCTACATAGCTATCTAATACACAAACCTGCTCTGTAAAAAAGGTACATAATGCAAATACTAGGATAAACTTGTAAGTTTGAATACTCCACTAACACATACAGGGCTGGACAAAGTCACCTGTGTACACCAGAAATCTTTCAACATTCCTTAACAAACATATTCAAAGGGCAGTCCACTGAAGAGATGCCTTTGTAAATTCTGCTCTCAAATTAAAGGAAAGAAGATCCTTCCTCATCCTCCAGTCCATTAAAAAAATCTCTGCCTCTCATATCTACACAAAAGACTGAAATACATTTGCAAAGACCAAGATTTAGAAGACACAACCAAAGAGACTAACTGTGAAGCACCTTGCACTCCTAAAGGACTTGATTCAGGTTTCCTCTGCTGAGATTCTCCATCTCAAAGCCAAGCTACAATTGAACCATAAGCCAGCTTTCACTGCAAAATCATAGATGGAAAACCTAGTTTGGGCTTTAAGAGAGCCTGATCCCTCATACGTCACCCAATTCACCATTTTGGTTTGCAACACTTAATCTTCTTACTGAAGAATGGAAACATTAAAAACAGGTAACTGCAATACTGGCTCGGTGACCCGACTACATCCATCAAAACAAACAGCACCCAAACTGAAACTACAACTTCAATATCCATGTATCCTTGTTTTTTGCTTCCTACCACAACTATTTCCTACCTCCAAGGCAAATGTAAAAAATCATTCATGATTACAGAATCAATAGCAGAAACACCCATTTCTAAATCACTATTGTGCTATTTCAGCATGCACAATCTACTTAAAAATAGCTTTGATATATAAGCTGCATCACTTCTGCTAATTACTTCCTTTAAAAGTTTCTCAATATTGCATAAGAAGATTTAGATAGACTTCATTTTTACTGCATCACCTATTAGTACTGCCATAGCCTGAACTGCTCTGGTCGCTTTTCCTGTCAGACAAGGTCCTGATACAAAACAATACGTGAGCAAGACGAGACAAGAAATATATAAAACTAGTTTGGCAAGAATTTACTCTGGCGGGATTTGGTAAGTAAATATGAAATAACAATGCAACTTTTCATTAAAGCCCTCTCCAAACATCTGAACAGTCTTCTCTTGAGGCCCTTTTACTCTATTAAAGGTTTTGCATAAATCAAGGATTTGGTGGGGCAGGATTGGGAGGGAAGTGAGGTCTAGGAGGGAAGGGAGTACTCGCATTGTACAGAGATTAGTTACACCATACTGGGGGGGAAAAAGAGAGAAAGAAAATAAAGAAAACAACACTGAAACTAGTGAGTTTACCAAGCTATGAAAATCCACAGCTATTTATGGTTCCAAATTTTAGCAATTAATTCTATATAATATTCAACCAAACAACATGAAAAAAACCAAACTGCATAAATGTTCACATTTAAATTCCTACTCAGTGATCTGTCTAAAATGAACATAATGTTGTACTAGAGCAAGCTCATATGCACTGTTTGTTAAATACGAAAGAAACTGAACCAGACTTGACTGGAATTCAGGTACTCCTACAGACAAGTACATCTGTATTCACAGCTTGGTCAAATTGTATTTCTCAATCTCAGCCAGTAAACAGATATTCACAATTCCCTATGCAATATCAGTAATACAGTCTTCAAACATTTTCTGAAGCAGTCAAATACACTGTTTTGGCTTAGACCAGTTCCTAAAGTGGAAATTGGCTATTTCCAGAGTTTACTGGAGTTGACACAACCTCATCTATGGGGCAAAGTGGTCCAATCACTCCTTCAGGACACCTGAACACCTTTGGGATCACCCTCTCTGGGTGGCAGTACAGAGCTCTCAAGTGAGATATCAAAAATGAGGGACTGCCACCAACACTTACCCACAGAGATCTGCTCAGGGCACATGCAACAGGGTGCTTACACAAGCTAAAAGGAAAATGTCTTCTAGTAATTAAACAGAAAAAAATGCTAAGTATATCAAATCTATAAAAATCAGTTTTTGTAAAAAAAAGAAAAAAAATGAAGCAAAACTTTTAAAATCTCTCACAAGTTTTTCAAGAAACTTGCTTCAGAGTTACGGTTTAGTCAGACACGATGCTGTTGTTTCAAAATTTGAATTTGCATACTAGAATCAGATTTTCATATTTTGTCAATAAAACAAAGCTACATTTATATTCTCTCACTGTTATGATTATGTAAAAGGGTACTGCACTCTCCAAATCTGCAGTGCATTTAGACAGAAAAACAAGTGGTGATAGAGAACTCATTAGCTACACTGCTCCACCAGTGTGTAAGCTAGCAAAGTGCAATTATTTTGAAAAAGCTGTATAGATGCCTTTGTCACTAGTTCATGCAGAAGAACCAGCAAGTTCACTTCATTGAATACAAGGATAGAAGTAACGCTAAACCTGATTTATAATATCTTCATTTAAATATTGCATCACTCAGCTCAAGTCTAAGCAAGTCAGATCTCCTGTTTCCTGTCTACACCCATTTAACTATTCAACTTGATGATGATTATAAAGGTACTCATAATTTAAGCTCATGAGCACCACATTTTCTGCTCCAAAGTCCTCAGCAATGAGAGATAAATATTTGCTAAGTGAACACCAGCACAGAGACTGGAAGCAAGAGCACACTAGAAGGGCAGCAAGAATGCAGCCATTCACATTCTGTTTGTTACATAAAATGACTTTGAAAAAGCACAAAGGAAAAACTGAGAAAACCATTAGTTTAAGTAGTATCATTCAATGTTCTGTAGCTAACAATTTCATATTCCCACATAATGGAAACAAGGACCATATGTGGAAAACAATATCTAGAAATCAGAATGGAAACAGCAATGTGTTCTTATTAACGGCATAGGAAGATTTCTTATTCCTTTACATCTAAATAGGCGTCTTGGTTTTCACACATGTACCCTTTCCTAAAATATATTGTAATATTTAACATTAAAAGTTACATTAAATAAGATTATTCTTTGAAATACTTTGTCCCTATCTTACAAGAAGAGAGCACCACAAACCTCTGAGAAGTAGCAATCTATTTAACAGAAAGCAGAAAATCAGGCTCCTATAAGCCTGATGAACAATGCTCAGTGTTAACTAATTGTGCCCACTACTGCGATTTAATCTCACCTGTCACCAGCAGGATGTCCTGAAGCATCAGAAAAACAACAATTATCTGCCTGGCTACAATTAACTAGTTGGAGCTGGGATGGCAGAGGAGCGTGTGCCTGTGTGTGTGTGCGTGTGTAATTTCTTGTGTGCTGTTTGAAGCCCATGCAGAGAACACTACTGGGGGGAGAGGACATCAAGCTCTCCCCAAGAGGTCTTTGTACTTCTTCACTTTGCCCACATTTCCCAACTGTGTTTCCCTTCAGCTGGGTGCAAACCAGTTGCCACTACAGTTTGTTACACGCCTGGAAATCAAGTAAAACAGGTATTTTTCCCCCCACACTCCTTTATCTTCTAATCTGTTCTGGCCCAAATAGGAAGTGTATTTTTTACCACAGAACATTCTTGGGAAATGGATTGGCTTTGCCAAGCTGAGCTCCCAGAGCCTCTCCGTGCCTATCAAGACCCTGTTTCTAGAACTGA
Source organism: Ifrita kowaldi (assembly GCA_013398055.1). Taxonomy (NCBI): domain Eukaryota; kingdom Metazoa; phylum Chordata; class Aves; order Passeriformes; family Cinclosomatidae; genus Ifrita; species Ifrita kowaldi. The sequence continues at coordinate 4,202 of VZRS01007284.1, forward strand.
AATTATTTAAATTTAGACATAATTTACAGCTTTTTGCTTTAACAGAGATCCTTATATGATTTTTAAAAACCACTATCAGCTGGACAGTCATGCACAGGTGTATCAGTGTAACTCTCAAAGGAAAACAGACTCGCCACCAGGACAAAGGACAGAGCAGAGGCATATCCAAGTATGTCAATATAACTTCCCACTTACAAATGAAGAGATACAGGGAAAATAAATATATATTATTAGTTTCTGCTTAAAACCATCTGGAAGTCAGGACTGCAAGGCCATGTGTGTGGCTGTCTTCACTGGATTGAGTTTTTTGAGAACAGATAAAGCCTTTGTGGCAAGAATATAGGCAGATAAAAACCAACTAAATCACCAGACTGGGGTGTGTACTGGACTTGTCTGTTCAGCAGCATATGGCACTTGGGCGTGTTAACACAGTCTGAAAGGAAAATATGGTTAACAAAAAACTAATATATCTGAAAATTTGCCAGTGAATTCATTCATTTCCCTGTCTAGCTCTGTGCTGCAGGTAGGAACCATCCAAACAAGCAGTCAGGTGCCAAAAGACAGCCACGAACGCTTGCAACGTCAGCTGGATTCCAGTTACGTTCCACAGCCTGAGAAGCCAGCAGGAACAAGTCCCTGGGTTTAAATTGCATCTCCATCCCATCATCTGTCTCCTCGAATTCCAGGCACAAAGATCTGCTGCATAACACACAAGAGCAGCAATGGGAAAATCAGCTTCAAAGCCGACTGCTCTCTAAAGTACGTTGGTGCTGCAGCACAGACAGTTGGCACTAATGGTACAGCGTAAGTGCATTCGCTGTCCCGGCAAGGGCACAAGCCAGAAAAATACTTAACATTAATGAAAGCAGCCCAGTAAGGCTCAGAAAGCAACTGATACCTGTAGCAACTCTTAAGTTACCAGGTGATGAGTTGAAGGGACAGTTACCTTTTTCATTTCTGACTTCACTCCACCTGCAATCACTCCTCTCACGTGAATTTTAGAGCACATTCACATACGCTTGCCCTGTATCCCATGAAGTCAAGAAAAACAGGGCTACAGACTACAACACAAGTAGTGCTATTGCTGAGCACTGTACAGCAGAAAATAAGCCTTATCCCTTTCATCTTTTTGATCCTTAACCTGTAAAACTGCTCTTTGTTCTGAAGAAGCACCACACTAAAGCTAATTTCTTGCTATTCTGTATTACTGAGAAAGACGAATACACGCCCAGAAAGGTTATACATCGTGCTGTAAAGGGGGGTTTGGTCTAGGATTCCATTTTTTCAAACATACAAGAGTATACATAATGTCTTCAACGAAGGGATGCACACTGATCTGATATGAACCAGTAATGAAAAAAAGAAAAACATACAAGCCTGATCACTGGAGCATCTTGTTCCACTTTTACACTCATCAATGTTTTCCCAGCCTTTCTAAAAGGGCTTACACTTATCAGAAATCCATCCAAGACAAAATCTGAACTTATGGTAAATATCACTCTTCCTGACACACTGAAATGTTGGAAAGGGTGTTTATGAAGCAAAAAAAAAAAAAAAAAAGTAAGTTGGGCTTTGCATGCATCCTGTATGTTCAGTTTCAACAAAGATTTACTTACATCACACTATCAGTGTCAGTCCTCAGCGTAGAAGTCTGATAGCCAAGAAAATGACCCAAACAGTCATCTACCTCAGCAATTAAATGCCTCCTAAAACCCACTAAATCGAAATAATATGGTCAGTAAACTGCTGGAACACTACTATATATTGAGTTGTGCTGCATTACTACTGGAATACAAAAAGAAGCATCAAGGAACTACTGAATCTTGCTTTAAGTGGCAAAAGGCTGCTATTAAAAACAGTAAATTTGGCTGTTAGACACTTTGCAGTTTGCATAAACGTTCGAATATATATATGAAATCCCTGCTTTTCTGAAAAAAAATTGTAATTTCATTAATCTGTAAGGAAAGTAGTCTGAGATCTACTGTAGCTCTAAACTTCCTGTTTTCCTACCCCACAAGGATATGCAAGTGCTTTCTGTTAATGCATTACCCCCATGCATTGTGAAAGCCTGGAATTTTTATTTACTTTTTAACTCATCCACTTTACCTAGAAGCAATCTACACCAATCCATGAGAAATCATATCACTAATTACTTTACATCAACTTTCCTATGTACTGCCTAATTTCATTACCTATTAAATAGAATAGAATCTCTATATGCCCCAATAATTTAATGTCAAGGAATAATTCTGATTAGAAGGGACCTCAGGACATCCCAGAATTGGACATGGACCATGCTGAGCAGAGGGGGACGATCCGTTCCGTTGTCTCCTGGATATGCCCTGCTGACACTGCCTGCTGCCAGTGTGCAGGGCTGGCTCCTGCCCGCTCACTGTCCCCAGCCCCAGCCTGTGGCACTGCATGGGGCTCCTTCTCTAGTGCAGGGCTAGGCATAGAATCATAGAATTGCTTAGGTGGGAAAAAACCTCTGAGATCATCAGGTCCAACTGTTAACCCAGAACTGCCAAGTTCAACACAAAACCACATCCCTAAGTGATACATCTACATATCTTTTAAATACCCCCAGGGATGGTGACTCAATCACTCCTCTGGGCAGCCTGTTTTCATACTTGATAACCCCTTCTGTGTAGAAACCTTTCCTAAGATCCAATTTAAAGCTCCCCTGATGCAATTTGAGGACATTTCTTCTCATCCCATCACTTGTTACCCGGGAGAAAAGACAGGCCCACACTTTGTTACAACTTCCTTTAGGCAGTTGTAGAGAGCAATAAGGTCTCTGCTGAGCCTCCTTTTCTCCAGGCTGAACAATCCCAGCTCCCTCAGCCGCTCCTCCTAAGACTTGTGCTCCAGACCCGTCACCAGCTCTGTTTCCCTTCTCTGGACATGCTCCAGCACCTCAGTGTCTTTCGTGTAGTGAGGGGCCCAAAGCTGGACACAAGGTGTGGCCTCACCAGTGCCGAGTACAGGGGGACAACCACTGCCCTGGTCCTGCTGGCCACACTATTGCTGGTACAGGCCAGGATGCCACTGGCCTTCTTGGCCACCTTGGGCACACACTGGTTCATGGTCAGCCCAGCTGCTGATCAACACCCCCAGGTCCTGGGGTTCTGGCTACATTTCACATGTCTCCTGGCAGCCTATTCCAAAAATATTGCACTGCAAGCATTGCTCATGACTAATGACTTTATGACATTTCTTCACAGCACACAGCCCTCTAACCACTAGGAGGTGCCACCACCAAAGGGCAGGTCCAGGCCAGCACCTGGACTCTGATACTAGCAGCAAGTCAGGCACCCGAAAAAAAGGAAAAGTTATTTCATGCTGCCACTAGAATGTATGTGGCAACCAAATTTGAGAATTATTAAATAAAGAATAAAGCTTTACATTTGGCTATGAAAGACTAACATGCTTTTCACCATGACTACTGATAGTTTACGCTGTGAACAATTACGTTCTCTTTGCTAAGGGGAAGAAGTTAAATATTTGAGGAAAACATATTGAGTGGAATGACACTGCATCTCTAAACTCTATTATGTCCATGCTGTGAGCACCAAATAACACTGTCCTGCCCAAACTGCAAAATAAAGCTTTTACATGGGATTTATTTCAATCCCATGTAAAGAAAACCCAAGACATCTATTGAAGCACTGTCACAAACTCCAACTGTGGTAAATCCACAAGCGAGGCAAGATAAATGTGCCCTTTCCAGATTATTTTGCTGTAACACAGATCTTACTTCATAATCTGCATCTAGATACAACAAATAATGCAACAAAATTGTTCCTTGATTACAATTTGTAATTATTAGTATTAACTCCAGATGACAGATATGAATTACAGTAATCAAATCCATAGCTCATGAATATGCAGTGAAATGTACTGGTTATAATGGTGTACAATCTTGTATGCGGGCATTTAGAATTTGGGCAACAATGCCGAAGAAATGCAGAACATCTTAGGATTGCAGCTTGACAACTGAACCATAAGTGAATCTGATGAAAGAAGTGCTTTCTGTTTCTTCCAAGAGTTTATTTACCTCCACCCATCATTGCAGCATTGCTTGGATTTAAGCAGTTCATTACTTTTTTCAGTCACCACAACAGCTCTTCAAATACACTACTAGACTCAGACCAGAATGATGGCTTTCACTAGAATAACCATCATATTTGTATGTCTGTACATACAGACCTGTATGTTGTAGACCAACACATGCTGATTAAACCCTGACAGATGCTGATTAAACAAAACCAAAAACAAAGTGAATCTGGTAAAATGTTTCAAGAGAAGATTTAAGAGGGTAGCGTTGTCTACTCCAGTGACATCCACCTTAAGAGGAAGAGCCTAATTTATTTCATAAATGTACTTGAAATAAGAATTTCATTTGGGGGCCATCAATCTCAAGTACCATGAAAGATAGAAACAACCAGTTCTGATATATGTTCCCAAATGGGCACAGCCAATTAATTGTGTAGTACGTGAACTCTAAACAACAATTAATATACAGAGAGTTGCAAAATCATTATTACATACACTGCCTCACATTTCTAACACACTGTAACTATAAAGTTAAGACAAAATATGAAATACCACTCTGTGTCCTCATGGCTGTATTATTCCTCAGGGAACTACAAATTCAAGGCTTGGTGGGTAAGACTTTGAAATATAAACAGCTTTGCTGAACCATGTGGAAGGAATGCACAAGTTACATGAATCACAGAAAAAATTATCTCAATTTAGGTCAGCTATGATATCGTATGTTTTTGATAGGATTTAAGAGTTTTAGAATGCCAGGTGCTTTAGTCCCCCCTGCCACCCTGTCAGCCATGCACAGGGGTAGCCATGAGCTCTCCCTGCCCCCTCTGCAGTTGCTGTAAGCAGCGTGTATGTGGGAGGAGATCCCCCACACTCCCTGCACCTCAGCACGCACAGGCAGCAGGGTGCTTGGCACTGCCTGCTGCCTACACAGCAACTCCCTGTCTGCTTTAGAGAAGGAGCAACGTGTCACCTATGGCTGTTGGATCAAGCTGGCAAATGGAACAAATAACGTGGCAAACTAACATATGCTGAAAAACACCTACAGATCAACACCAGAATGGATATATGGAGCATTTCTAGTGATTTGAGTTGTAGGAAAACCCTGCTAATAGTGAATGGGGGACTGAAGGGTTCAGGAGTTTCCACTGTGCTCTATAAAACTGTTCCCAAGATTTTAACTATATTCCCCTTCTTTGCCCTCCTCTCCTATGTGCACACTGTAGCTCATGGACAAAGCTTTCTACATTTCCTAAGCAGGCTGACATGAAGCCAGGACTTCCACACACCACCACTCCACCACCTCCCCTCTAAAGGACACCCATGGAACAATATCTGTGTTTAACAAATTCCTGGACACACAAGCAGGTACCTCCAGGTCAAACCCACCAAGGAAAACTGGTTTCCAGTAAGCATCTGCAAAAGCAATGTGGAAATAATCATGGTATCATGTTAATTTATCTCTTAAATACTTCTCAAGATACTTTAACCAAAGCAGGCCTTATTTTCATCTCCAGGGAACAATTTGTAGCAATAATATTTAGCTATTACTTTTCCAAATTGCTAAATCTTTTTTGAAGGAGTGTAATTTCAACTCCTTCTAGTGGCACTGATTTAAGTGTGTAGTCACTCTTTTCTAAACATGCCTAATGCTTTTCTGAAACTTCAAGAACAATCACTATATAAATTCAACTACTATAATCATGCTTATTTTATAAGGTTAAATAAAACAGATCTGCCATTCTCTTTGAATTCAAGGTTCTGATTGCTGCTAACCCAGGGCAGAAACTGCAATGCAGCATTTCATGTTAGTGTGAAGGAGAGGAAGTACCTTAAAATTAAACTTCTATAACAACAGTCTCAAGGATTATTTGTTTTGTTTTCAAATGTGTTCACTACTTCTAAAGATAAATACTACTTTTTTTAATTGACCCTAAGGTTTACCATGGCTGTAGTACTACTGACTGACCATGCTGTACGGTATTACCATGTTTAAAATGAAAAACAACTAGCACCACATCTGGCTGATGTGGCTCACCAGGCAGAGCTAATGCTAACTGCTACCAACTCCACATTTTATCCTTCCTGCTGTTTTAATTTACATCCATGTTTTGTTCAGAGATCACCAGTAACCAGAGATCATCCTCCTCACAAATCTGCAGTAATCCTCTTTTTCAAATAAATACCTAAGATCAGGTCTCAGCTTAAGGCTAGCCCCAGTACCATCAGAATCCTGCTGCCACAGTCTTGAGTAGTCAAGAGAGCCCATAACAGGAAAAGCCTAGTGAAGGAAAACTTCTTGCCCTGAACCCTCACCTTACTCATGACTTAATGAGGACTCTTTTCACTTTCAAACTCCTCCCCTCAGTCTCATTTCCAGTTCCAGAATTCAGTATAAATACAAAAAATCACCTGCCAGCTGCAGCTGCCAGGCGCACGACAACCTCCCCTCTTCCTCTGGCTTCTCAAAACCCACTCTTCTCCTCCATCATCTACATTTGCTTATGACTCACCACCACTTCCATATCTGGCCAGCAGCAGAAAATAGAGAGCATTCCAAGAGGTTAAAGCAAACACAGGTGACAGCTATTGGAAAAACCTTATTTAAGAGCGTGCCCCTTACATTTACCACAGCAGTATTCCTTCCAACCAGATACTGCAACCCCCTCACAGACCTAACTGCATTAGCACCCACCAACATAAGCAAACCCTGCCACGTTAAGCCCTGAGAATGAATCCACTAATGCAGGAAGATGGCGATCAGCACTAAAAACCTCCTTTTACTTCCTTAGTAGTCTTCTCCCTTGTCACCTGCAGCGATAGGGAGCAGCTAACAGCAGTGCATTGAACTCTAACCCATTACACGCCTTTCAAAATCGCTTAAATCTCTACCAGCATGTCTGCACTCGTCAAAATTCAAGCAGAAGACTTTATTAAGAGAGAAGCAAAACCAGCTAGTCTTCTTGACCAGAAGGCAATAAAAAATAACTATTAAAATCAGTGAAGCAATGCCAAGCCCTATTTCGAACAAGAGGTAAACCTTCAAGTCTCTTCAGCTGAGTTGTGAGTATATCACATATGAAATTGTAAAACCTGTTTAATTTTTTGAGCTCAGAGCACGTCAGTTTGCATTTCAGAAGTTTTGATTAATATAAGAAGGATATGACAGTGGTGTTTTCAGCCATAAGTTATACCATGGTCTAAATTAGAAATTCCCATCTTTGTAACAAAGATAATTTTGGCAGAAAGTATAGAGGAATTACTACAATTGCATGCAGAGGGACAATGTTACAAATATACTCAAGCACACCATAATATTCCCCCTAGAATTATACCTTCAAGCCTAGTAAAACCCAAGTAATTATCTTTGTTCTCTTCTGCTAGACAAATTAGAGAGTATCCTTTACTTAGTCAAACCTGAGTTTGAAACCTCCAGTTTCTAGTATTTTGTGTTTTCAGAGCCTTATTGAAAACGTTTTCAATGTAACAGCTTAATTATATCGTATACATACACAGAATCTAGGAATTATTCCTAACTAGTGGCAAAAATAAGTTTCACATAGGATTGATTAAAAATTTAAAAAATAGAAAAAACTTATGATTTATTTAGGTGCAGCTCATCTGTTCACAGAAAAGTAGTATTTTTAAAAATACTGCAACTTCTATTTTCTGTAATTAACTCCTGTAAATACATACAGTATGCTTGAGACTAAGAAGAATAAGCAACAAACCCTGTCAAATAAGGTACAGAGAAAAAAACCAAAAACAAACGTTCTCAGAAACTGCATGACTTTTCTTTCAGAAAACCTGTTTATATTATGCACCTGGGATCTCTCCAATGGGTTTCCCACCAAAATGCAGATAGAAGAAGGCTCTAGTATCTCTTGCTAGCTTTGAATGATCAGTGCATAACCAAGGCTGTAGGTAGGTACACGGAGACAGTGTCAAACTTCACTACAGAGAAAAATCTGCGTGTTGTTCTGTAACACAGCAGAGCAAAAAGAAAAGACCTTGACGAATAGAAAGAGACTAAAATATGGCATCATTTTTTGACTGGTTTAGCATATGGTTTAGATAGCATACACTAACAGCTCCCCAGCCAGGACTGCATCAAGCCAACCAAAGTTTTAAACCGTTTCATCTAGCCACAAGGCTCCATCCATGTATTTTTGCCAAACACTTCAAATAAATTAATTTAACTTCACAAGTTTTCCCCTAGCAACCAACAGGCCTTTGTTTTGTCTCTTCTCTTCTATATTAATAGCAACTGCAATGTTAAAAATACAATTAAAGTTTCAATAATTGAAAGAAAAATATTTTTTCTAAGTCCCTGATACTTTTTTAAATATCAAGATGTCTGGACTGATAGATGCTTGCAAGCATCCAAATAACAACATTGTGTGTATACATGTGTGTATATATATATATATATATACACACACCCACTCTTGCATATGAAACCTGCTCTCCAGTTCTTAAAGCCAAGAATACTGTTCTTGAAGAAGTCTATCTCAAAGTCTTTGTGTATGGGTTCTTAGACTGCTCTTGTACTCTGTGTACTCTATTTTGATTCAGAATAATAATTATGCACGCTTACAAAATTGAAAATATTCCATTAAATAAAATCATTTTTATTTTCCAGGAACAGGGGGCCTTGCTTTCTAAAGGAGAATTCCTCAGCTTGGCAGAGAGTCTTACAGCTGCTTTTACAGGCTTTTTCCTAGAGAAACGCAACTCATGGCCATGTACAGATTAACGCCCCAGCACGCAACAGTGCGACAAACAACTGCACACGCTAATTGGTTACACACAGCACCTACACCTGGACACTGAGCTGCTCCATGGCTGCACCAGACAGGCTGCTAGGAGAATTCCCAGGGAAGATCCTGGTCTATATATAGTGAGCTGATCAGATACAGAGAGGTCATGAACTTTCATTGGTTAAGACAGAGCAAGATCCACCAGCTGAAAGAGACCGATAAAGGCGGCCAGGGCCTTCGCTGTCCTCCAAACAGGCAGCATCTGCAATACACAGACCCCAACTCCTCCAAAACTAAAGGGGGGGAATCAAAGTTTTGCTGTATTTTCATATATTAGTGATGAAGAAAAGGGAGACGCAAGAAACCTATTCATGTAGGCCTCAATTTAAAAACCAGACTGTTTATGTGAGTAGATGTAATAAATCCCATTACTGTAAGGTAGGTGGGGGGACACAAACACAGCACACACAGGGAGGGATTGCACTCTTCCAGCTGTTGGAAATCAGACATTGACTCACAGCAACACCCTCAGCTAGGCCAAACTTCTGTTCCAAGTCCACATGCGTGGACTTCATCAGGAGGTTTGCATCATGCAGTAAAACTTAGCCCTAATAACATTTTATTTTGCTGGATGACTCACACACCTTCTACTCTTCTGATTTTGTAAAAGGCTGATGTCATTTCACTCTCCTCTTCTACACAGGTTGCAGATTGTTACACTAGGAATGCAGTTCCCTTTCATCGAGAAAGACAAAGTAAAATGCAAAATATAGCAATGAAGTTAAATTTTGCCATTTGAAAAAAGAGAAATATTTTAGCCAGCTTAGAGATAGTGGGAATCGTCCTCACCCTTAGGGGAAAGCTTTCTTAAACGCCAGCGTTGTGCAAACCAAACTTGAAGTAAAAATGTCAGTTTACTCAAAGCTTTTCTTTGATCCAAAGCTTTTCTAGAAGAGACTTCAGTGTCAGTGATTAAGACATCCAACATCTGCGTTGAAAAAGCTGCAGGTTTATGGAAAGCTCTTCAGAGTATGACCTTGCTGCCAGACCTCCCTCCTCCCTCTCCTCCCAGCTGAGCATCCCTGTCCCATGGAGACTTCCTCTCTCTGAAACAGCTCCCACAGGCATTTTAGGAAGTATTTTTCACAAAAGCTATTCCTTTCATTAAAATGTTGGGGGGAAAAAACCTTACTTATTTTCACACAACAAAAAATGTGTTCCCTAGCTAGTTCTATTACTTGAAACCATGGTTATTTCAAAGTTCATTTAGCTTTAGGGAAAAAAAAAAGATCATTTAAACTGCCTTGGACTCAAAAACTTTTAGAACTCTAAAGCTTGTATAAAGCATTCTTTTTGGACTATCTACATCAGATGACATCAAACATAATACTGTAATAGCCAAACAATCTCCTAAAATATAACAACAAGGAAAACAAAACACACATTCTCTGGAACTCTGGAGTTTTCCATGATTCCTGTGAGAAGTACAATCATGTTACACAATACAATAGAACATATTCAAGCTGTTCTCTGCACTGGTCTGTAAAGTAAAAGCAGACACATTTATGCTGATAATTCAGAACAAGCCATAACTTCTAAATTAAATCAATTTGAATTTAGCACATTGATGCTTTAAAGTGATAATTTATAACCTCATAACATAAATCTAACAAAATTTCTTCAACTTTGAATTCTACATCAGTCTTTTCTGGATAACTGATTTTAAAAAAATACAAAAAAAACTTTCTTGAAATTTTTAGTAGTTTAGCACTTGTCCTTTGATAAACTACAAGCCACCTTCAAGATTCACAGGAAAAAGGTCGTATTTTCAAAACAGCTATTCTTCCAAACACCAAACAAACTAAAAACTTTGTGCTTAAGCTTTCATTCTCACATGTTTAGAAGAGAAATGTTCCACTGAAACAATTAAGTCATTATACAAATGATAGTATCAGAAATAGTTCCATAAATAATTACAACTGCATATATCACTGTGCACAGAGATATCCAGGATGCAAAATTTGGACCTTGGTCACAACTGAAAAGGTGTCTGCATTTTTATTCACACCACCATGACAATCCAATAGGGTAAAAAAAAAAAGTTACATTTCCTTTAGGATTTTCAGACCTCAAGTATTAGTCATGTAGATGCAAAGCTTTGTTTCGAGTTCACCTTTTCTGTGAGCATCAAAACCAGGTGAGGCTATAGCTACTTATTGAAAAATGTGAAGAGAAGCAGAGCTGGGTGGGGTGTGCAGAGCACGCCCAGCTCAGCTCCAGCGCTGCTGGCAGCACAACTGCAGGTGAGCAGCGCATGGATGATGCGGTGACGCAGAGGGGAAGCTCCCTGCCATCTCCTCCTTCACCCCACCTTATTACTGACATTACCACAGAAGCCAGAGATCTCAGCAGGAACCAGAGTCCTGCTTTGCCAGAGATGGACCATCTGCTTCAGAAAACTTACAGCTCATAGTTGATCCAGTTGAAATTTTACTGATGTACCTAGTGAATTTCCTAAAATTCATTTTATTATTTCCAGAGAAAAGTGTGGACAGAGGCATGCTTCAAGTAGGAGGTAACCAAAAGCTGTCAATGCTATTTTTGCTACTTTAATTCTGGAACACCTAGCCTATTTTGGTGCAAGTTCAATTAAAAGAGAAACACTTTCCACTTATCTGATAGGCGTGAAGTACAGACTTCACGCCTGTTACACTGCTTGCATTACATGGCAGAAGGGCTCTTCTCCTTTGCCTCTCTCTGCCTAGTTGCTTCGAAGAGAAAAAAACAAAATAAAAGGGGGCTTCAGACCAGAAATAAACCTTAGTATACTCTAACCAGCAGCAAAGCAATTTTTGGGAAAATTGCACAAATCCCTTAGAAACTCCGAAGCTTTGTCCCACACCAAGAAGGCTTAAGAGTCTAAACTATAAGGACGAAGCATGGGTTAGCTAAGGCAAGCACAAGGGAGGGCATAGGATCAGTTCAGTGGGTGATGCTCATCCATCTTTTGAAGATGTACTTAAGAAGCTCTAAGCACAACACAGAAATGGCAAAGGAAAAAGAGATAAAAAAGGGGGGGCATGGGGAGAACTCAGAATTTGTCATTTTTAACAGATCTCCATCCTCTAAAAGAAAAACTCATTATTATTTCAGCCAAACTCTGGAAAATACAGTTTCTCTTTGGACTACAACTTGCAGTTCAAACTTTCACAGGGCAGCCCAGAAACGGTGGAATAATAAGCATTTTGTGCAATTACCTTGTATTTAGCTTTAGATTATTTCTGCCTACATAAGTCTCTCTTGTTTCAGTCTTACAGGCAAAAGGAAAAGGTTATTTGAGACTTCTGTTTCTGACATTCTCTTTTGATTACAGACTAAATCCAAAAGAGACTACCTTGAAAGGCCAAGACAAACGTGCAACCGCATAATTGCTCTGGCTCAAATGGCACTGAAGTCAGGAGAAAGCGTCCCCAACTCCAGAGAGATTCAGTCTGTGCTGAAAGCCACATTAAACTCTGTTTACAGCTTGCCTGAAAAGCCATATACATATGCTAGGGGAATGTTTTGCCAAGCTCGAGCTGTGATGGTAGATATACTATAAAAAGCCCTTGTCTTCTGCCAAAACATGTATAGCACATCTGCATTGTTTTTCTTGCTCACCCACAGAATCTAATATTTTAACTTGGCATAGAGCATCACGTTTTATTCTAGTGAAATTCTTGCAAGAAGCACTTGGGAAGCAAAGGAAATAAATGAAGTTCAGAAATACATTTGATTCCTAACCCGTGAAATGTGCAGAGGAAAATTGTCATTTTGTTATAAAGCAGGCACTGTGCTATGATACAGGGCAGTTGGCACACATGCATAAATAGTGAAAGTGTGTCATAATATGAAAGATGTCTATACAACAGCCAGCTTATTAGTTTATATGACCTCCTCCTTCAGCAGATGAGAGCAGATTTGGTTTATATCAGAGAACAACTAAAAGAAAATTTTCAAATGTATTGCACATGACTTCAAGGAAAGAAGGGATAAATTAAGGAATTTCAGTGTAATATTATTACTAGAAGTTTTGCTCAGCTACAAGATGCAGGACAGAAACAACTGGAGGTCATATGTTCTATCCCCCAGCAGAACAGTACTTCCTGCCCCTGAAAAGACACCACTGCCAAGATCTGACACACCCATCCATTAAGGTATCTTTATATACATTTTTTTTGTTTATTCTGTTGCTGTTTATGTTGATAAAAGTGTTTCATTTACTGTAGTTAAATTAATATTGGAAAATGTTTCATTTTCAAAAAACTAAAATCTAGGCTAAAATTATTTTGTGATTCATAATACAGATTTTTTTTTTTTTACAGCTGCTCTTGGAAAGGAGAAGGGAGAACCAAGGCACACTTAAGAATGCAGTATTTACCTATTCAGTCTTCAAAACAAAATTCTAATGCTGACATACTTGGGGCAATCTCTTCACGCCCCACCACCACCTGCAGAAGTCCAGCCTTCAGCAGCATGGATAGCTGTAGGGATGGGGTAGGGGAACAGGACTGCCCCAAGCCAGAGGAGACAGAGGGGAGGCAGAGGTGCCTGACAGGCTGGACTAGGAATCACATCCACTCGGGACAGCATGGCATCAGCAAGGCACAGAACACAAGCCGAGCTTGATGGGACACAGCTCTCCACCCACCTGATGCTGACCCACAGCCAGTGGGACCCACCCCCCAGGGATGCTGTGACCAGTGGCCCCTGGCAATAGAAGCACATTAAGCAAGCTCATGTCCCCAGGCCTCCCCAAGCTCTCTCCTGCACCCCTCAGTACAGCCTGGGTCTTTCTTTTTGCTATTTCTTCTCTCCTTAGTCAGCTTTCACATGCTCTGCAAGTAAGCAGCTCCCAAATGCTGCCTCTGCAGCAATGAAAAGCACAGCAGGGAAAACAGGGTGGGGAAAGCAACGCCAGCAGTAGCACTGGCTCACATTGGCTTCAGCAGCTATAAAATAGCCTCAAATTCAACCCACGGGCGCTTTGGCCAACAGTACCAACAGCCCTCGGTCTGCTGGATGGCAACTGCTGCTCCTCTCACCAGAGCCAGCACCTGGCACCTCAGCTAAACAAAACCAAAGAGGCACAGAGGCCTCCTCCATTTCACCAAGGACTATCACTGAACATACAGGGGAGGACAGGAGGCTCAATAGCCAAACTCACTGTAGGCTGGCAAAGGATAAAAAGGTCCTTCCCAGCTTCCTCACCTTTCCTACTGGAGGAAAAAAAAAAAAAAGTGTAAGTTATGTAGGTTTTCCAAGCCCTCCACCAAGCAAGGTGAACAACCACACAGACCAAGGAAAAGATACCATAGCAGAAATCATGGATGCATACTATCTATCTCTGGGGGAGGAAAACGCCCATATGCCACAGCCACCATAAACCAGGAAACCACAGATAATCAGGCCACAAATGGTCTTCAATATCCTCACAAATATACTGCCCAAATACTAAGCTGCTGCTGAGCAGCCATTTCTGTACAGTAAATCCCCACTGTTTTTATTGGAGAACAAGAGGAGTTATTCCCAGCATAATGCACTGTAGAGGCCTGTAACATGGACCAGCTCCTTACATATCATTACTGGAAGGCAACAAATGCAGAGGGGAAGGCAGTTCTCCTGTGCCTTAAGGAAGTTCACTCTGCAGTCATGTGCACCCAGTTATTTCAATAATCCTTAAGACAAAGCATCTCCCAACCACGCGAGCTCCAAAATTCCCTCTCCTGCCAACACCACTGCCCAAACCCTTCACACCTGCAACAGTCTCTCGGCATTCACCACACACATACCAAAGGGCTCCAGCATCAGTGTCACTTCACATCAAGCCTTTCAAACACTCTGACCAGCTCCTATGAGGCCTTGACCATCTGGCAAACAGGCATTACACCAAAAAAAAATTATACATTTTGCAAGACTTCCTGCAGAAGAACACTAAGTTTCTCTGGTAACTTACTTGTTTTGTTGACATTGAACCTTCTTAAATACTAAGGAAAATTAAAATGCACAAAATCATAAATAGCAGCTACTTCTACAAAATTATGCATCTGTCCTGCAAGAAACACAGGAAGTTTTTGTTGGTTTTGTTTTGGGGTTTTTTTGTCATTATTTTTGGTTGGTTGGTTGTGTTTTTTTGGTAAAAGTGTTAGAAAGCAAAAAAATCAAGGGTCAAATGACAATGATGGGAAGTGAATCTGTGGACAAAAAAAAATAAAATATTTTGTCTGCTTTGCTCCAGCTCTTTAGAGTATTATTAATGTGGCTTTCTCAATATACGCAAGTTATAAAGCTAATTACATATGCAAAATGCTTAGCAAAAAATATCTGATTTATTGGAGTCTTTAAAATAGGAAAGGTTAGCTGGGGAAATAGCTATTGGTGATTAAAATGTAGGTACTGCTGCACAGCATAGAAATCTGCTCCATACTCAAGAATTCAGCTGCTGCATCATGTTGTACAGAAACCACAACAAAAATGACAAAAACCAAAACGAATGTAAACTAGCTTCCTCCATTATCTGAGTTCACTGCTGAAAAAATCATATTCTATTCAAAATTATTTAGCATTCAGCTGTTATTTCAGATTGCACCCCTCTCCAGTAACTCAAAACCAACAAGAAACCCAGCAGGGCCAAGGTACTGTTCCCCTCCACGTGAAGCATTCATGAGCATCCAGTCTGTACTTTGGCTCTTGGCACTACGGATGTCTGGTTTTAAAACCTTCTGCAGACTACTTTTTTTTTAAATAACCATCTCATTTTATTTGTAACACCCAGAGCTGCTAGACTGTTAACACAAACACACCTCACTGCAAATGCAGTTTGAAGTATGGCAGCAAGGATGGGTAAAGAAAATACAAACATGGGTGACAGCAAGGTGTTCTGTTCTTCCAATTTCATTCTCTTCCCCCAGGTGCTTTCTTTAGGATAAAATTATTCCTTTGATTAAAAATTTGGTGCATCCATATATCACAGTTACATTTATAAGCCTTGCACTACATCCTGACTCAGGTTTGCTTTCACTAGCTTGACTTTTGAACAAGCTCAGCTGTTTTGTTTTTTTAAAGCTTATGATTAAGCAATTCTTCTTGCAAGAATCAATGCTGTGCATTACACCTAAGTGGCCTCAGGCTTCCCCTTCCTGGTGTCCCTCAGTGTACATTTATACTTTCCAGGGTATTATTTCCAGTGCAGAGCTTTAGGAAAGGAAGTTCACTCTGAAACTCAGACAGAGTGTGTTCAGAACTGGTGCCAGAAACCTTCCACAATGCACTGCAAAAAGGACTCTGCAACAACCACGTACATTCTGCACTCTCTCCCATTTTCTGCATATTCCTGCCTCCATTAAAAAATGCATCATTCACTTCCTAGCAAACTAAAGTACATGCAAACAACTTGCTTTCTCAGTATATCTTTTTTTCATTTATTTAGACTGAAAGAAGTTCATACTTCTAAAAGAAAAAATTAGGGCAAGCCTCACCCATCTTGTCTGGAAAGAATATGTTTCCTTTACTTGAGAGAGAAAATAAAATTTGAATACAGTGGGAACAGAGGGAGAGGAAGAGGGTATGGGTAATACATGTGTGGTGAGGTTGGGTTTTCTTTTGGGTGTTGTTTTTTTGTTCGTGCTTTTCTTTAACCTCCTGTTGTTCTATTGGAAAGATTTTTTAACTTCACAGCTATCCTGAAGTATCAGAAGATTCAGGAGCAAAACAGATTTTCTCTGCAAGAACAGTGCTTGAACAGTAGAGTTGGGAATACCTGCTTTTCATTTCAAAGTACATTTAGCATAACGCTGTACATATATAGTAAGAATTGCCTCTCAAGAACTCTAGAGAGCTCTGTTCTAACAAAATGGGCAGGATGCTTAGTGCCTTCTGCTGTTGCAGGGTGTGTTGGGAATACTGCTACTGGAAAATTTGGAGCAATACTCTCACTTTTATGACCTCAAGTGAGAATTTTGCAGTATAAGCAAAATATCACAAAGCAATTTTTCATGAAATCCTGTGCCTTCAATAAGCTTACAAAAGCTTCCATTCTTAGAAATCCTGTTTATCTTCTCTGTTAATGACATGGACATGGTTACTAAATGGATACAGTACAAGCACAGAAGCACAAGTGACGCTCACAACACATTACAGACTTTAAAAGGACATCAATGCCACCTGCCACGAATACCAATATTCCTCAGTGTTGTGGTGACTCCCAGCAGCACAGCCCAGCCAGCAGCTGCTCTGGGCACCAAACATCAAACACATCTGCAAATGCAGGTCAGGTGACAGCACTCGGAATAGTCCCAACACTCAGCTCAGGATGCTGGAGCAGGGAGATGAGGCACAGTCCAGTACAGGGTGAAAGATAAGGGAGCACTGCTGGGGCTATGACTGCCCAACACACTGCACCCAAATAAGCTGGAGGGGCCACAGCCACAATTAAGACCTGCTGCAGGTGCACAGGACCCCAGAGAAGATAAGGCACCACGTACCAAGCCTTCCCAGTGAACCTGAGCCTCTGCAAGCATCTATTTTGCAACACAGTTCTTTGTCAGCCACTGGGTGGTAAACAGAAATCCGTGGTGCAGTGGGATCACTGGCACAGGACTCTCCATCAAGGTGTCCGTAGCAAAGCAGTGAAGAACACACAAGGGTAACCTTCACGCTGTCATTATGTGTCCCCATGGGATTCAAATGAGCTTCTGTAATTAGCTGTAAATCTTGACATACAGTAAAACTCCTGGTAAAACAAACCATACTACTCCATGGAAAGGATTTACCAATTTTTGGTTTTTTCCTGAATGAAAAAAAAGAATTAAAATATAGAAAAGCGTCTCAAAGTTTTTCAGTGGTTGAAACAGCAATCTCCTCCCAACCTAAGGTAACTACAGAATTCACAATTCCACTGGAAAATAAAAAGGTCACATCCGAAGAGTCTTTTAACAACAGCTGGTTTTATACTAAAATATTTTAGTAGCAGGATCTTGAAATTTTGCATCGACAGCAGAAACCCCTGCAGGTAACTAGGCAAATAGACTGCTTCCAAGAAATTAACAGTGAAATTGAATGTAACTGCTTACAGTTAAATGCCACTGTCAATAAATAAACAGAAGAATAAATAAAGTTAATAAACACCTGAGTATTTATTGAGAGGAAGGCAAAGCATGATAGTTCCAGGCAGGATGGGCAGAGGCCCCACCTTTCAGATGCTGGGTATGCATTTCAGTGGGACCATGCAATGAAACCCCATCTCTCCCCTTTGAGGGGGGCAGTCACACTACCATGCAGTGCTGCAGAGATGGGCAACGCCCACCTGGGAAACAGCAGATTTTTACATCATAGCAGACCTATTTACAGATCCAGCAATGACATGTTTTGGTGTCAACTGTTGAGTTTGACAGGCAGCAGCATAAATAGTGGAAGAGAGGTTTCTGCAGCCACATACCCTCTGCACTGTCGCTTCAAGTCCCAGAAGTACTGTCAGTACTTCTCCTTCTGTTTTCAGCTATATCATTTAGATAACATAATACCTGTAGCAAAATAAAACATTTTGTCCCTGTTCTTCATGATTTTATTTTTAAATCAACTTACAAAGCAAGAAGAAGGGAGCATGGAAGCTAAGACAATGCACCAGTGCAAAAGCAATGAGATATTCACCTCAGGGAAATTGCTTCCTACTGAAACAAGACACAAGCTTCTTTTTGTTGTCATCAAAGAATTAACTAGAGAGCATGCCAATAATTTATAAGGAAGTAGACATGAGCATAAATGATGGCTTCTGTGCTGCAGAAAGGCAGAAGACAGTGATGGACAAAAAGCAGAAATATTTACTCTGGGTCCAATGCTTCTTAAAAGAATTACAGATGGGTAACACAAAGCTCAGACTTGGAAAAACCTCTGTATATTCCTCCTGTTGATTTCACTGGAGTCTGTAGGTGGACAGTACTTGAAGTAAGAGTCCCAGCATTCTGCTGCCCCAGTTTTTCCTTTGTGCAGAAAGAGGAATGTGAATATCAAGCATTCTTATTAACTAGGGGAGGGGAAATAAGTGTGCAAGTGTTTAAATATAGAAAGATGTTGCCAGCATGCATTAGGTGTTATTAATGCCCTCACTACTAAAAGGAAACAAAGAGGTGCCTGCAGGGAAGGACAATCTTTCTTAATGGGAGTTGGTTTCTGGGTCAGGAGTTTGAGTTACCCCCAGCAGCACCAGCATGGTAACCCCTTCAAAAGCTCGAGGAGGACTTAAATTGACCGCATGTTGCCTTCAACTACAAGTTCACCCTGGTGTATATACTCAGGCAGCTTTTGCTTTCCCCTCCAGCTCTCCCATGATTACAAACAAACTTGCAGTTTTCAAACATTTCCCTTCCTGGTTCCTGTCTCTTTTTCCATACACAGCACAAATGCTTTTTCAGTCCCACTCCTTGAAGACAGACTGCTCTCCCTTCCCCCAGCCCTCTGCAATGAATTCTTAAGCAAAAGCAAAAAGAAAAAAATTCTTTCACAACTATTTTTCTCACTAATTTTGTCCAAAGGCTACAGAAGTTTCTGGTCCACTTCAAAGTGTTGCTGGCAGGGCCATAACTGAACCTTCTTCCCTCTTCAGTACAGGCATTACCGGAAGGATGATTATCCTTCTTGGCCTTATTATTCCTTGCCTCTGGCTACCCTTCTCCATTTGGGAGCTAACCTACTTGCTCATCAGGTTCTTCCCCATTCTTGCCACTGCTGACATTTTCAAAAGCTTCTCCTAGAGCGACCACTTGCTTGCCTCACCCAAAAAAATCCTTTCTCCGTTTTGGCTCTAACCCACTCTCAGCAGAAGGCTCTTCCCCCACCTTGCAAGCAACAACCCCACCATCCTGGGGCACAGCCATGCACAAGCTCCCTCCCTGCATCCACTGTACCAAGGAGAGAACTGCTGCTGCTTCTACGGGAGTCAACATCTCGACTTGCAGTAGGCTCCAAGCACAGGTGAAAAGTCAACCTGTGTCTTGTTTTAGGATCAAAAAATGTGTTTAAGATGACAAATCCAGACAACCTTAAACTGCTATTGATTTCAATGTCAGTAATGGTATCAAAAAAAAAAACCAACACTGAAACTTTGAGAATCCCTCACACTCCAGCTACCTACTGGTACTGCAAGTACACTCCATTTCCATTTTACAAAGCAATGGCAGCTTTTGTAAGTCTTTTTAAAGCACTATTCAAAACCCAGGCTAGAGGGCTGAGAAGGCACAAGATCATTCCAAATAAAGAGATAATAGTAGGAATGAGAAAGACAAAGCTTATGGTCATTACAGGCAACGGTACGCTAACCTCCCTGATGAAGTATGCAATTACTCCCAACAGTTCTTCAGGCTTTCCACATGTTGTTTTTTCCCAAAAAAATCTTTAACGTTGCCATAGATAAGCAACACCTGAATGCAATGTAATTTAAAGAGATAAAATTGAAAGAGAATACATTTTCCCTGGAAGAAAGAATTCCTTCTTCTGACCAGTGTTGATACTGGTATATATTTTTACAATGCTAGATAGCCCTATTTCTTTCACTTAGATACCAGCACCTAATGAGCACAGATATTCCAAATCATTCACAGTAAAATTCTATGTTGAACATCCATGGTGCAGAACATAAAAGATTTTAGAGCAGTCTGGTTTAAGGCTGGGGGTTGTTGATTTGAATACTTCATTTCAAACCACTATTAACATCAAGATGTTCAAAGCCCACTTGTATCAGCCTGGCAATGTTGGCACAGCAAGACTTTCAAGAACCTCAAATTTGTGCAAATGTCTGAAGTGAATACTATGACAAATTAAAAACTTCAAGGAAGTAAGTAATAAACTAGAAATTTTGGGATTTGCCTGATGTGAACTCTTATGCTAGCAAGGCATGACCAGGCAAGCTTTGTGCACTGAAAAGGTTCTTGGTTTTCTGTCCTGGATACCCAATGCATCAACCCAACTGCTTCACAGGTCACTGCAGATGGCAAAACATCTTCTACTTTGCAACAGAATTTGGCTGAACCAATGGATTCTCTGGTACTTGATTACTAATTCGCCACATGCAGATTTACTGTTTCATGGTAACTGCTATTCATGATACTGTGTATTTGTTCACACTATGCACAGATAAAATGCTGAGAAACCCCACCTGGATTCACAGAAACAAGATCTCCCAGCTGTGAAGCATCTTTTAAAGGACAACAGCACTCCAAATTAAAAAACTAATGGTGCCATCACCACGTAAGCAGCTCCTCTGGCTTCACAACGTGTTAACAGTACTACACCTGAATTTCAGTGCATGCAAGTGTAAGTATCAGTGTTCACCAGGAAAGGTTGGGAAAATGCCCCATGGAAACTGAGGAAGAACTGGCAAAGCTCACGGGGCTCTGCACTGAGGAGCAGATTTGCTTTAAAATACCCACTCTGCTCCCAAGTGCCCAGTGCCCACCAGCATACACCCTTCATCTACCAACCCAACAAACACTCAAATACTGCAGGAAAAAACACTGGGTAAGACCCACACTGGGAAAAACAGTAATAATAGCAATAATAAACCAGTGATCCACAGCATGGAATTACTAAGGATTTCAGTGAGAAGCAGTGCAGAAACAAAAAGATGGCTTCCTGGTAAGATATCAGTACCCAGTCCTGAGAAAGAAGATAGATCTTGTGGAAGTTTCTTCTAATTTAAAAAAAAAAAAAAAAAAAAAAAAAAAAAAAAAAAAAAAAAAGTCTTTCAAAACAGATTTTATGATCACTAGGCTAAGAAACACCAGTTTGCAGATGGATTTTTCATTGTTCACATAAACAAAGACATGGCTTGCAAAACAACCAAAAGAAATGTATTTTTGTATCCCATATGAATATTCCATTTTCCTCTAACTTCAACGCAAACCAGCTCTGGCAGTTAAAACTGTTTCAGTAGAAGAGCTAGATCTGCAGCCTTGAAACAATTCTCGGTATTTTGCTGAGCAATGGCAAGCAATATTATAGCAATAGGAATTACAAAAATCTCTGTTCAAGAATAACACCAGAAGTGGTACAAAGCTCCTGATGCCTGCCCATCCTGAACTGGAAACATTACCCTTCAAGACTGCAAATGACCATTTCACCTCTCAGTACATCTGGATCCAACATACTGTGACAACCTGTTTGTGTGCGATAGTGTTCATGCTAGGAAATGAACTGGAAAAAGTTTTACTGCCTGATTTACCAACACTAGCAAGCTGTTAACTTCAACTTTAGTCCACAACAGTGCAAGTAACTGCCTGCAGCTTTTTAGACCTGCTTATCTTTGTAACAGGCTGTCTGTAGATTAGGGTTACCTGACACTGACTACCTTCATAAGGGCATTCCACTAAGAACTTCATTTTTTAAATTACATTATATAAATTGCCAAACAATACACTTTGTTTGCCCCAACACACTATATAACAACTCCCTACTCGCAGAAACAACTGTTTTCTTCTTATACTTCCTAATTAGAGTTACAAAATGTTTACAGTAGTAGGAACAATGGCCCTGATTTCTTTTCAAACAGCTTCTAGATATGCTGCAACATGCCTATGTGTCTGATTGACACCACTTTTCTCTACACAGAAGTGGTGTTACAACCCTGGTAGTTCTCTTGCACTTTTTCCAGAATTCCCAATATTTATACTTCACATCTCATATTCAAGGGTAAGGCATGTGCAAAACCTATTTGCCTCTACGTGATCACCACTTAGCTGTCTGGTTTCAAAGCTGCAGAAGGAGGGGGAACACGGATCTTGAAACACAGTTCAAGACATTGGTTGAAATTATTATTATTTGGTTGAAATAACCAATTTTAAATTATTTTCTGTAACATGTAAAAAGTCAGTGTGAAGTTTTGTACAACTAGGAAGCAATAATGGGGAAAAAATTAGATTATAGCTATGAACAGGGTCTTATGCTCCTTTTTTTAAACCTGTGAGTTCAGAAAGTTTATCTGAGCTTATTTAGAAAAATTTATGTAGGATTCTTCTAAACAATTTCAAGTTGCTGACCTTAAAAAAAACCATAAAATTATTGATGGAATAAGAGTAAATGCTTTAAGTGAGAGAAGCTGGAGTATGCCAATCCCTCCTCCCAAGAACACACATAATGAAGCCTTTCTCAACATGGCTCATCTCCATGGAGTTAAGTAGTCCCCAGAGCAGAGGGAAGTCTGTACTTCAGGAATGAGTTAATAAGCAGAGTCTCATACAGACATTGTCTAGCCCTCACAACATCCTGGAAGGCATCAACATTTCTATCCCATGTAAAGATAGTGCAACCTACCTATGGCCACACAGTGAGCTGGCAGGGATTTTCAGGGAGGCAGCTGTGGTTTTTCCATGCATATGTTCACTTTTACACACAGCAGCCACTCAGCAAGATCACACCCCATTGTAAAACAGGCCTGTGACAAAGGGACACATGTAATGATCGGGACCCACCTGAGCCACCTGGACAGTCTGCACTGGAAATGCGTGTGCCAAAGTAATTGCAGCATGCTGCAGCCAGCTCCTGAACTCTAAAAGCTGAGCTATTTCACATGGCTACTTCAGGACAGGTGAATCACATCTTAAAGACTTATTTCTCTGCACTGCCTCAAAACAGAGCTTATAAAGACTCCAACTGTGTAAATTAGCAGTCAGGCTACATAAACTCTGCCACACACATCAAACTTAGGTGAGGGAGCTGAAGATAACCTAAGTATGAGGATATCAATTTGTAGTATCAATAAGATCTGCAATTAGAGATTTGTGCATAGTCTCTGTGTAAAACAACAGCATTTAATAAAAGAAATTGTGCTACAAAAGTGTCTTAAACCATCCACAAGAAGCTGACAGTGACACAGACCTGGGTAACTCTCCCAAACTGGGTTTTAATTCTCAGTATGGAATATAAAACAAAAACAAGGGTAAGGGTTTTGGAGAGAGCAGCATACACATCTAATGACATGCAACAGCTCTCACACACTCTGACATTAAATCTTATAGTGGCAAACACTCTCTGTGGCTAAACCCTGACAAGTACAAGCCTTTTCAATGAAAAATTCAACATCTTTATTCTCCTTGTTCATGCAAATATAACCTTTGTATTCTTCCTCACAGACACACTGGTACACACTCCCACCTCAGCGTGAGTATCTAAGTTGAACATATTCTCTCAACACACACCTGAAGCTTCAAGGCAGCCTTGCTGTGCTCAGAGTCCACACACACACACTCCATCACGTGAGCAGGGTGGCTGCCTGACTCAGCTGTCATTCCAGCTGATTCACTATTCCATTTACTGTTCCATCCAATTGCAAAAGACACCTTTAACCAGCAGTGTGCAGTAAAGATCATGAGATACGACAGCAGCTGATTATAAGAAATTATCTCAAAGCTTGTTCTATTACATTTTTTAGCTTGTGAATGCTAAAACAGCATCATTTCTTGTGTGAAAAATGATTGCCAAACAACAAAAAAATCATGCTCAGTTTTTCTGTTATTTCTTTTTCCCTTGAAAATAGGTATCTGAATCACTAACACCATTCACCAGTGAACGGGCTACTCTCAAAGGGTTTTAATATTTGTAAGCCCTAAGCCACAAAGGCAAAGACACTGCAGAAAGCACATGCATTGTTCAGGAGTATGAACAGGATTCAGCAGAACTGCAGAAAACAAAACCCTGAAGATAAGTTACTGGTTTACACCATTGTGGTTTTCTTTTGCTAGAAAGGAATCCTGTGGATCCTTAAACTCATGCAATTTATCATCAACTGAAGAGCAGCCCCCTCACTTGGGAACCACATCCCCCAGACTGCCGGACAGCTGAAATCTCAACCTTTGCCCGTGAGGGGAAGCAGGCTACCTACAGCAACTGACCTCAGATCACCCCAAAATGAAACTTCATGCTCATCCCAAACCACTGCAGTGGACCAGAGGGACTTCTGAATCACTGAGTACTTCCACGTACCCCCACTGAAGAGAAATTCTACCCATGTAGAGGTGTTCTGACACAGGAAAGCATTTCAGGGGGCCATTCCAAACACATTCAGGAAACTTTGGGGGGTTTTGAGGACAAAACCCAAATTCTTTCTTGATAAAACAGCAACTAAACTCTACTTCAGAACAATCTTTATGTGTGCGAGTATGAGAGTGACAATAAAAGAAATACCAAAATAAATACAAACCCATAAAAGTTCCACCTCTGAACAAAAATGAAGCTAACTTAAGTAACTCCTCGAAATGCCAGTAACCTGACTCTCAGGATACTCACTTAACTCCTTAATTATGGACTCTGTTCCTGTAACTGAAATCCAATGAAATTCAATCTTGTGGTTATCCAGAAGATAAACCATTGCAAGATGAAATGTAGTCTCTTACTACTTCACCCATTTTCTCTTCAGTTTTCCATATCAATCATTTCTTAGTTCAAAATGTTTATCCAGAACAGGAAGGATGACTGTCATCACAAAGCCTGCAATTATCCATAGGTAAAGAAGAATTTGATTCATGGGGACCTCCAATGCCACCAGAAAGTTCAAACATAATCTGCTCCTGAAAACTCAAGACCCACCACATCGACTTCAACATACAAGGCCAAAAAGTCATTTTCTATATTCAGACTGAAACTACAGTGCACATTCTCAATAGCAAGAGAATCACTCAGCATTTACCTATAAATGCACTGGCCTCAGCTTCACTAGAGGTCCTTCAAAGCCCAGCAGAGCCAACTCTGGGAACGTCTCTGACAGGCAGTCAGGAGGGGCTGTCACTCACTCAGGCACATCACCCCATGGCAGCTTAGGGAAGGGTAATGACACAGTCAGGATAACACAGCAGCTCCCTGGCCCTGGATGTCACAATCACCCATGGAGCAATTCCCTCCACGAGTACCACTGCAGAGTGACCCAAGCCAGTAACACTGGTGACATTCACCACTTCCAAAGAGCAGGCTTACAGACATGAACTGCCCAACACAAATACACCCTTTTGTCTTCTCTCCTTCCCACCCCCATTGCCTGCTGTAATCCCCAGTGATCCAGTCATACCCAAAGCACCAGCCTTGATCAGAGCTGGGAACTGTATGAGGTCACTTTTGGGAATGAGGCCACTCCTGCTCATGGTGGGGAGGCTGCACTGCACAGATTTCATGACACAATATTAATCCAACTGCAGGGCTGCTACCTGGAAAAACTGCAACTCACAAGGGGCTAAATGGGTATCATCAAGATTTTAGCTCCAGAATTTTAGAAGTAGCTGTACCAGCAGATCCCTTTGCCTAGACACAGTTCTGCTGATTTCAAGGTACTTCTACCCAGTTTCTAACCAAACCTGATCACATAACATACCACAACAAAGTAACCATTACCCCAAGGGGCCTGGTACCATACATGCTCATACCAAGACCCAAAAGCATATTTACTAAGCATGGCATTCTCGCAGAGTACAGCAAAAGAAGGGTTGAGACAATTTTCCTTCTCAGATGCTCTACCCTTTCAAATTTCATAGGTAAATATCAAATTCCAGACACACAGCAGACTATTTTCTCCATTGATTCATACAGCACGAATTAAAGGATGTTTGCAAAGTTTTTGTGCTTTGTAGATGAGATACAGGGAAAAACATGAATAAGCTTTTTAAAACAGAAAAGCAAATAAGGTATTTCAGAGGCCAGCAGAGCTGGGATGACTCCTATTTATTCTTTTGTACAGAGTACAGCTGAATGTTGACAACCATGCCCATGCTCTGTGCAAGTGTAATAAAAAGGAGGTACTGTAAAATAATAGATTGAACAGTTTGCCCTGGACTGATAAAGCAGCAAGCAAATAGCACAACTGTACGGAAGTATGCTTGGTTTGTGAAAGCACAGTCTACCCACAGTTAAAATCATTTCCAGATGAGGGGAAAAAAATAAGTAAAAAAGAAAGGACAGAGAATTGAGAACATTTCCCTTTCTACCTGGAAACATAAGATTCAAAAAAGAAGTGTTCTTCAGGGTTTCTGATCCTCAGGATATGCTACTTTCTCCTAGGAAAGAAGTTCAGTTGACTCAGATCACAGTCAAGTTTGAGCAATCTGTAAATCAATGAACATACCTGATTTTATAGGTTTTGTACTTCAGTGAAAAGTACATAGATATATAATACACACAATTACCCGTTTCCATTTTTAACTAAATTATTTACCCATTTCTATTTTTAACTAAATTATTTCCCCTCCTTCACATTGCTCAGTTCGGGGTTTTTTTTCTAATAATGACTTCTATATCCAGCTTGCTTGGCAATAAGCTCATCCAACGCATTTTCTGTCTGTTGTTGATGAAATGCTGACTATACACCCTCTTAACATTAAGTAAAAGTGTTGATATGAAAAAAATATAACTAGTTGTTAAATAAATATTTTGAAGTTATTTAATGGGGTACAAATTCAATATAAATGCAACCTGGGATAGAACAGAAACAGAAATATTCTTTTAAGTAATTATCAGAACAATCTTCATTTGGAAACATATCCCATTTACAAAGTACAGGGCAAACAAAAAAAAGCAACATCTGAATTGGCAGAGCCCTACCACCACACATCCATTCATCACCACGCATTGCAATTCAATTGCTTTCAATAAAACTCAACTTTTTGTTAGAAGTCCTGACTCAGTAGCATTTGCAGGATGCCCATGACAGTATTGCTGGTAGCTTAAAAATCTGTCCATGTGAATCCTCCTCACACGGCGAGCTCAGGCGTATGAGGACAGAGCAGCAGAGAGGCCGGAGCGAAAGCGCGCTGCTGTGATCACTCCTGCACACCAGCCATCCCTTCTGTTTTGCTACTGCATGCCTTAAGGAACAACTCATCTCATCAACTAATCAGCAAGATTAACAGGACAATATGGAATTCTTTGATTACTGTTCTGGTATAGGGAATAGCCTGAGCTTAAAACAGCAAAAAAAGAAGATCAAAGACAGCCTAAAAGACAGCGAGTGGACAGCCTAAAAAAATAATAAAATATATACAGTACTAGTTTCCAAAGTGCCATTATGTCTTTCCATAGCATCATTATCTAACTCAGAAATGCATGAGGATGAGGAAACCTTCTAAACCAGAATCTTTGATGTACATGCAGCACATTCAAGAGAAGGGAACATTGTTGTGCAAAAATCAATTGCAAGAATCAGAAACAACACCAGAAGAAAACAATAGAGGCTAGAATATAGTAGGAAAAAAAATGAATTTTTCTGAAAAAGCCAGGAACAGAGATGCCATTGAACAAGTCAGGAATAGTTGGTTCCAAAGGCAGCAAAGGAAGCAAAGCATCAGCACTGTTACCATCAGGACTGTTACATCTAAATACAAGCAACTTTTCTTTTCTCAGTGGCTTTCTATTGGAGAGAACTGTCTAAAATAAGAGGGATATGCCAAAAGAAGGAAGAAATACAAAATAATTCATGTAAATTGTTAAGAGATACATTCTACAAGATTTCATTGAAATCTCTCAGGCTATCCATGCCTGTTTAGCATGTTTATCAAAGCTGTAGAGAATCACTTAAGAATACAGATTCTAGAGGAAAAAGATGAGCTACGGTTATAATGTCATCTAAAATTATTTCATAAATGCCCCCAATTGCATAGTCCACCAGCCACATTTTTGCAGAATGCTGGAGATAACACAATGACTATTACAGCTGTTAATAAAACCTGAAGGCTTCAACAAAAGCAGTAATAATCAATGGCAGTTATGCTGTAGCATGTTTTTTAAAACACAAAAGCTAAACCACTTGCTAAAATCAAACCAATCATTCTAAAAGAACTGGTTTAGGGTGGAATGATAATTTGCAAAACCGCAATTTTCAAGGGTTTAGTATTATTATTATTATTATTATTTAACTTGTACTATAGCAAGCACTCCCCTGTTTGCTGTCTCTGGCCCTACTGCAGTCCCGCACATTTCCTTATTCCTAATACAGAGAACCTGAATATGACATTATAATCACAAACTCTTATAGCTAACAAGGGGGAAACATGCTTTCTTCAGCACTGTATGCAGAAGGGATTAAAAAGTTTTGGTAGATTGAGTTCCTTTTAAATCAGCATCTGTAGCACAGTAGTCTACAAGCTAAGTTGAGACCAAGGCAACTAACCCCACCAACCTAAAAAAATAACACATAAGCATGAAGACAGTTCTTTCTTACCAGCGTCCACTGAATACTATTAGAGCACTTACCAGCTACCTCAGATTTGTTGGCCATGTTCACCTTATTTACAACACTTCTGTATTAGGAGAGTATTACAGAACTTTAATGAGGAAAAAAAATTGAAAAACAGATTTAAACTCTACTATAATGGATTCATATTCTCCCTTCTCTAATTTTCTCATATTTAAACCAAATACTTCACTGACAGACCTCCTCTGACCTCAGTGTGCCACTTAACTTCAAAAAAAAAATCACTACTCATAAATCCTTTAGATAACTATACTGAAGCCAAACACAAGCCTTTCCTTTACTTTCATTCTAACTCATAAACATTTAAACAATACTGGAATCAACATCCTACACTGCCAAGGACAGATACTATATGAAAGTTTCAACTAAAGTTGAAAAAAAATTACTTAAGAAACAGACATTATTAAGCAGTTTAACATGACAGATTCCACACTTTTCTAAAATGAAGAGGCTTTCTTTTCAACAGCCAATTAGCATAAGCTACTCTCTTTTCAGCTTGGCAAAACTTGGTGTGTCTTTTCATACAGTGGCTGAGCTACAGGAGAGGAGAAGGACTAAATACAGCAATATTTTACCACATTCTTACTAGACGGGAAAGATAGTCTTGCAATTAAGGAGTCAGCAGGTCAGCACTTAATTTGCAGCTTGGTTCCGAACTGCTTGTGTGGTCCTGCATCAGTCAGTGACCTCCTGTGCCGCCTTCGTCTGTGCACCCTGTGGGGATAAATCCATACTTGCCAATCTCATGCTATGACATTTGTTTGCTGATTTTGTTTTTGAAGGGTGAAGGTGGCACAGCAAAGAAGGAAATTGCCCTGTTAAGAGGAGTAGGTGCTGAAGAGCCATCTCCTTGCAAGTAGTTTGGGCGCTGCACGCTGTTACAACTGATGAGTGCACCACAGCTTGGTTTCATAGCACAGGCAACCAGTACAGCAAAGTACTTTTCTCTTTCCTAAGGTCAAAGAAAGATGCAGAGAAAAACCACAGAAGGACTCTATGCCAGTACTCACTTGCTGCAATTAACATTGTGCTATTGTGAAATGCAGTTAATGAGGTTCTTGCAGAGAATGAGCCACGGGAATACACAATGCTGCTGCCAGGTGAGCAATCCCATACTCCATCACCTGTGTTTGGAATAAACCTACACAGCTTCCCAGTTAATGCAGGCCTGTGTTCAGGAAGCAGTGATAAAAAGGAGCCCATTCCTACTCCGTGCCCCTCTTTCACATCTGAAGAAGCAGGGCTTTGACACATACATTTTCCTTCTCCAATCACAGCAGCAGGGAAGCGAAACTAACCAGATATTTCCTGTATCTTCACCACAAGATTCAGCCAATGCTTCTGAAAGGAACCACAAGACACTGTAACTGTTTCTTAAATCTGAACCACAGCATTTTGAGTCTCTCCTTTTCACTTCTACATATATCTCTTTCTATAACTCAGGTTCCTGTGCACTAGAAAACTTGCTAAAATGGAGTAAGCAATAGTTTTCACAAAAAAGTACCTCTCATTTTTTTACAATATGTTACTGAAGCCACATTAAACTTCTCTGAAGACACTCTGACTTCTGAATTAGAGCTGAGTTAGTGAATCTTTTAACTGTTTAGGCACACAAAATGTTTGGTCTTTTCTAACAACTTGAATAACCTGTATGCACAACCTGTCTTACCTCCATATTAAAAATTAAGGCAATTTGAATAGTTCATTCTATAATGAAAGCAAGTTATAAAAACTATTCATCTACTAGCAAGGAATATACCATGGCAGCCCAACCACGGAGAACATCAGAGCCTCTGCCTGCCCTGCAGTAACTGAGGTGGTGCCTGCAATGGGACACAGCAAGTGCAACCCAGCACCAGTGAGTCTGGATACAGACATGGAAATTCAACACCATGGCAATGACCAGGGCAACAGTGTAAGTCATGACACAAAGGGGAAGCTTTATCAGTGGAGTTCTATACCAAGCATAATATGTATTAAAATCCATTTTTAAAAAAAAAAAGTGGCAAATTTTATTAATTCACTTTAGCCTTCTGCATATTTACTTTACTTCTTTTTTTCAAAATTACGCTGTTATTTTGTTTCTCTCCTGTCCATTTAACAACATTCCCAAACCAGCAGAGCCTATCAAAGCTAAAAGCCTTGTCCTGCTGCTGGTGTATCACCAACATATGTTAGGAGCACTTAAATTGCAAGGCTGCAATCTGCTCTCTGAAGGAAGCTGGTAGCAGGTGTGACAGTCTGATCTGCAGAATGAACTATATATAAAGATGCAAGCAGTGGGGGGGAGGACTCCACAGCTTTGCTTTTACATATCATGCTGGATTCGTAGTCCTGCTTATTGAGGGAGAGGGAGAGGGAAGCCACCCCCATAAAATAGATAGACCTTGGCATCTTTGAGCTCAGTGTTTGATTTTACAGCCCCTCCCTGTCGGCAAAGCAAGTGAGCAGCACCAGGCTGTCTGCAACTCACTGTTCATGCTGAGAAATGCACAATTTGCAATTGCAAGGAACCAACACTCTTATTTATTGCATCTAGGCACAGTGTACAAATCCGAAGCCATGTGGTCTTCCCCAAAGGCTGGCTTCCCAAGCAGCCCATCAGGTGAAACACAGGCTGCCAAGGGCTGTTGATTATAAATTCAGCTCAGATCTCTGCTTCCTATCTCAGCTTCTAGCTTACACTGAAGAGTAACGCAAAACATAAAGAGAATTATTACATTTCACATTTAAGTTCAGAAAGAACAGTGTACTTCTTGAAAAAATGACAGGAAAATTCTGGATTATAAACAACATGTTTCTAAAACCCTAATAAATTACAGAAAGACTGTTATTTTTTATTTCAATATCACACACAACTTTAATCCCCACGAGTGATCAAGAAAAAAATGTGGACTCATTGTGTCTTAATTCTCTCTATTCACCATGTCTCTGGCATCCACCAACCTTTGGAAACAAAGTCTCAGAAAGCAACAAAACACTGGCTCACTGAAACAGAAGCAACTTGTGAAGGCTGCTAGAGTTAAAGCAGTCTTTACACACTGTCTAATCACAGACATAATACATGGTCTTATAAAGGGTAACACAGACCACCCGTAAAATCTGCAACTTCTCTGCTGCCCAGAGAAGCTGTGGGTGCCCCATCCCTGGAATTATTCAAAGCCAGGTTGGATCAGGCTTTGAGTAACCTGGTCTAATGGAAGGTGCCCGTGCCCATGACAAGGGGATTGGAAGCAGATGATCTTTAAGGTCCCTTCCAACCCAAACCACTCTATGATTCTATGAAAACAAGACATACATTTTACAAAATTAGCTATTTTGATTTACAGATTCCAAAGAGTTTAATAAACTTTCACATAAAGCAAATTTAAAAAGTCTTCTTTTTATTTTGTTCTGATATGAGACCAAGCAAGTGCTGAACTATGAAATGGAGGTAATTTACAATAAAATAGACCATTTCATACAAATTGGACTCAAGTACAGTGGATGTCTATGGTAAATATTGAGACTATTTTTCATTGGGAAGAGTAGCATGCATGCATAAGCATTTACAGATCCACCTTGACAGCATTTTTAGAAAGGGGACAACTATATGGATCTCTCTGATCATCCTGAACAGCCCACTAGGGAATTGCCCAAACCTTTCCTCAACCATTTAGCTCAGCACCTCTCCCACGGGTCACTGGTCACTGGGAAAATACCAGTGCTAAAAGCAGATTTAGTCAAGTCTGAAATACACAATTGTAAAAAAAAATATTTTGGAAGTAGATTTAGGATACAGTTCCCTTCAGCAGATTGTTTAGACTTTTCCAGATGCTAAAAGGTAAACAGCAGTATATTCAAGCTAATTACCTCATATTCAAATATCAAAAGAATATTTAACTCAGCACAAATTAGCTTTTCATACAAGCTAGCTCCCCTTCACTGCTGCTTTCATTCCTCAGCTGAGGAATTTCACCAGCAAAAGAAACTTCTTACCTCCACAGAGACAGAGTGAGGACCAGGAGCCTTTTCAGCTAAATATTTCATAAACACCAAAAGATACAATACAGGATATTCATTACCTATGGCTTCCAATTTAGCAGGGGCTTCAAGCTAACAACGGCTATTTTATGGCAATGCCAAAGCAACAAAAAGGTCATCAGGAACTTACTTCAAACAGCTATACTAATAAAGGAGAGATTTATAAGACACTGATTACAGTACCACTTCACACACTTTAACATCTGGGTTTAGTTTACCACAGCATTGTGTTCCTGAGTGATCACTGGGTACAGGGTGAGGAGACTACTCCATTGCCTAACATAATCACAAGTTAAATATGCTGTTTTACATACAGAGCATAACGTTTTCTTTTAAGACCAGGTTAGGTAAGTCCAGAAGGTTTTCTCTTCAAATGGAAGCTCTTATACATACAAATATTTTGCATACAGTTATAGTCATTTAAAATCACATTCACTGGCCTTTTTATAAAGAGAGCCTATGCTAACACAGCATTCTGGATCTAAAAGCTCTATTTCAGCCAGTCCACTTTTTCTTTATATTTCTTAGTTCAGACTTCAAATTTTCCAGAATTATTACAGACCGCATTTATTTGTGCTATTTTTCATTTGAAGAAAAATTAGAAAGAGCAATTAAAGCTGCTGTTAAAAAAAACTCAAGTGAGAGCAAAAACCATCAAACCTACCTTCTCAAATTAGTATTCTTAACGACATAAAAAAAAATGTTCAATACAGGATTTGGCAACAACGCTCTGAACTTGCACCATGCCCAGAAGACAGGACTCAGTTTGACTGAGTGAGGGTGGAGGAGTCTCTTGTGCCAGGTCTTTTCCTTTTCCCCCATCCCCAGGCATCTGGTTCCTACAGTGCCACAAGAGAAGCAGCAGCTTTGTCGGCGTTTAAGCGACTGACCCAGGGCACACCCTCACCTTGATCCAAACCTGAGCTGCTGCCTCCCACCGAGCCCCCTCACACTCACACCTCGCAGGAGCCCTGCAAAGGCAGCTTCCCCACTCCAGGAAAGCCACAACAATTGCTGGGCTACCTCCCCTCGTCTCCCTCCAAAAGCAGCAGCATTACTTCTCTTACCCAGCACTCATCTCTGTAATAAAAACCAGAAACACCCAGCAGAATAAGTGAAGTGTATAGAGATGACTACTCTCCTACTGTTACAATATTTTCCAAATTATTATAATTGCACAATACTTTTTAGCTTTTAGCAAAGCCTAACACTTCAGGCTAGCAGTCTTCCAGCAACCTGCTACTGCCAGAGACAAATTCACGGTGAGTAAAATCCCTTCCCTCTTCAGGCTGCACACAGTGCTGAGGCCAGAGCTCATTCACCAGGAATGGATGGCCACCACAGCCTGGCCACCACAGCCCTGCTGCCTAAATTCTTCTTATTTTGGTACCTGGTAGCTAGCTGCTTTCCTGGTGCTCACAGCTGCAGGCACAGGGTCTTTACAGGAAGGCAGAGGGGAAAACTGACAGCACAAACAAATGCACACTTAAAACAACACAAATAACATTTGGTACAACAGGTTCTTGGAGAGGTCAAATTAAATCAAGCTTTGTTATTTCACTTAGCTTATTAAAGAAGCAAAAGGTTCTGAAGCTTCCAATTTATTGGGGTTTTTCAACTGTCATTTAAGTTGTTATAGCAACAAAACTTTCAGCTGTGTGGTCTCAGAGACACTCCAGCACCCCCAGAAGTAATTTTTCCAATATTTATTGAATTCAGCTCCTTCCTGGTCAGGACTCGAAGAACTTGGAACAAAGTTGTTCTTCTCATTATATGTGCAAAGAGGTGTATCGCTGCAAGGTTCTCACAAGTAAGATATTGCTTCTGACATTTAACAAAGGAGAAAAAAACATTATGTAGCCTTTGCCTAGGGGGAAGATAGAGTAACTCAACAACTTTGAAAGCACATGCAAAAAAGATGGGGTAAGGTGAAACTACTTTTCCATTTAGTAAGTGTGGCTACGTTTCTTCAAACAAATGAAAACACCTAAGTGGGTGCACACACAAACATACAGGCACTCCCAGAAGTTCTATCTCCATTTAAAATACTTTATACCCACGTAACTTTTTTCCTAGTAATACAACATCAACACCAGCAACATTTTAAATTGCTATTCTGAGTCTGTAAAGACATGCACACCTGAAAAAAAAATCCTATAAATGTTGCCACTTAAAAAGAAAACTTCTAATGATATACCAGCTTGCTCCTCCTGCAACAAATTCATAATTTCACTGCATCAGCAGCAGGCTGAGCATGAGAGAATGAGTAAAGTATGGCCAAAAATGTGACATTGCTTTTCCAAAACAATGTCTATTTTCTCTACCAAATTAGGGATATGCTACTTTCACTAAGCTTATTGCCCAGAAGAAAACCTTGCTATAATAAATTCCACAGGTTTATTTTAAAAAGAAAGCCTTTGGGTGACATCTGTTTCGCCACTGAGGTCAATTTTTCATCCTCTTGCTAAATTGACCACTTGCCTCCAGGGCACCAAGTTAACCCATTTCCTCCCATCTTTGGCGCCTTCTGTTTGTCTGTACTTCATGTACTGCATTAGAGTCTCGCTTCCGTGGAAACTCCCATTTCCCACTTGTGAAAAAAAAAAGGCACTAGGAGTCATATCTATCTATCTATCTATCTATCTATCTATCACTACCTCAAAAACATTTCCTTCCATCAAAGTCCAAGGACATCCCATCCTTTTTTCCACCTCTACGGAAGACCATCCGTCTCCCCACAGTCACTTCCCCTCTGTCAGTCCTGTTTCTGTCACCACAGAAGTCTGGACAAGCTGGAGGCACAACAATCAGGAGGCAGCACCAGTCAACATCTCCAGCACCAGAGCATGGTCTCTGGCAGGAACACAGCAGCATCCCAGGGCCCAGCTCCAGGGGATGCTCATCTCTGCTCCTGGGCAGCAGGGATCATCCCCACGTACAGAAACTTTTTTGTTCTTCATTCCTGTTCCCCCACATGAGAGACCCTGGCCCTGAGATGTAGGGCACGGGATCCAGTCCAACAGTTCTAGTAGGAAAGTCAGAATGCATTTGTCCTTTTGTTTGGCGCTAAATAGGTGATGAATGTGCATCCCTTTGCCACAGGGAACTGAGGCAGAAAATAAATTACCATCACGTACCCGCTACCTGATTAAAAAAAAAAAAAAA
>VZRS01007284.1:54485-81704 GCA_013398055.1 Ifrita kowaldi
GATTAACTTTTAAAACTTACTAACTTTTAACAGGGTGATAGGTAATTTGAATAAACGACCATTAACAATTAGCACACTTGATGAGCAAAGTTAAAATCACTTAATATGCAAGGGCCAAATACACAAGCCCATATATGACAAATAGGATACACATGGTCACCTTCACTGCTGCTGCAGAACTACTCACCGACAACTTCCAAAAATTTCCAAATACGTGCTATGACCAGAATCAAGTACTTGAAAGAGGAATGGGGCAAAAGCAGACAACTGAAATCTGAACACTGCTTTTAAGATAGTTCTTGTCTTAAAGAAGACAAAGTAAGAAAAGAATAAGAAAGAGGTAACACATGATCTTGTTTCACTCTTTGATTTCTCTTTTTTTCCTTTCATTAATCTCAGAATCTCCTTTCTTCCCCTCCTCTTTCTCTATTTTATTCTCTTTTCCATACCCAATCCCACTTCTCCTTCCATCTCATATCCTTTTATTGCCTTCCCTTCTTCTTGTCTTGCTTAAAAGTATTTGCAGCTGCTGAAATCAGTAAAAAGGAAGACTCACATGAAATAGGAGAATCCCCAAGAGCTAAAATACATGACAGATTGTGACATGCCACCAGTAATCTAATTTATTCAAGACTGAAAAAATGATGACAGTAAATGCGTAGGTTTTCCAAAATTCAGTACAGTGTTATACAGCATAAGGATGTTTTAATTCCTCACAGAAGAAGCCAAACAGCTTAAACTGATCTGCAAAGATTCCAGATCTGTAATTGAAGCCAAGCTGTCTTCTCCAATACAAAGTCAACTAACTAGCCCTTGCAGAGGTAGGCTATCAGGCCCATCAAGGTGCAACAGGTGAGAAGAGCTGAAAGCAGTGACAACAAAATCACTTGATAAGATCATCTTTTGGGTTTTAATCTGTTGTTGACTATGCTAACACATGGACTACAGCACGCTGGAAGAGTGTCTCTGTGGAGAGCAGCAGCAGAGCAGAGCAGCTTGAGAGCCACTGCTGAGTGCCAAAAAAAGTCTTCACTCAGGTCTCATCTTGTTTCACTGGGCAAAAAGGCCCTTCAGTAACTGACATTCCAGGGCTCAAGGAAACACATAGGAGTGTCTTTAAAAACCAAGATTTCTCACACATTATAATTACAGAATGGTCTTCAGAACCACACCTGAGCACAGGTCCTGCTACTGTCAGCAGGGGCTGTGTGTTCAGATTTGAGAGAAGAATTTAAAGCAGATTAATTCACACATCCAAACCAAAACAGAGAGATCAGATGGACAAGGTTAACTCTACCGATCTTCCTGCAGCCAGAATTAGCAACTCAGGAGCCTTCTAACTTGCCAGAAGCTCGCACTGTGGCTCCACACTAATCCAGCTGATGCTGCACCTCCATCTATCATGTCATCTGTTCTAGGATTTCAGTTTATTCCAGGTTTAAAAACTCTTCCTTCATATGGAATAAGTGTGCATTATATATACCTCAGTAAGTTGTCTGAAGTTTATTTTCTCTTTTGGAAAAAAAAAATATTACAAATAAGTTATGCAGAACTTAAATTATGTCTCAAATTGATGAGTTGAAGTACAGAGAATCACTAGTATGGGATGCTGCCTCATACAAAAAGACAGTGGAAATAAAATACAGATATTGGTATGCAAGGGCATTATACCCAAAGAAGCTATAATTGCCCTCAAGGACTGAAAAATTGTCTTTCTCACACCACAGAAAATACAAACTCACCTGTTTCCAGCACAAATCCAAAACACAGCCCATACTGTGAAGAAAATTAACTCTACCCCAGCCAAAAGCAGCACACAGGGGAGCCAATAAGGAGTTTAATTACTTAGAGGCTGTTGCAAGAATTCAATCATTTAAATCTGCTGGGGTGAAACAACTATTTTCTATCAGGGAAAACAATTTCTTCTTAAGCTGTTAAACTGGTGACATGGTAGGCAATTCGTTTGACAGAGGGTTTTGCAAGTGTGTGCACCTGAAATGGCCAGCACACAGGCAAAATCCCGGCTACCAGACTGGAGCAGCTCAAGAGCCTCTTTCTGTGTCGCTGACTTGTCCTTGCCCATAGCAGGACACAGAGCAGTCGCTACTTACAGCTTTGGGCTGCCTGTTTCGTGAGTCACCCTCCTTTCTGTGAGGGTGTCTGGTTTTGTCTTCCAAGATTAATAGCTCTGATATGTCGCCCTGCTTCTTTCAGCACTGTGGGGAGCCATTACATACAAGGCACTCTGTCCCGGCTGGAGCCTTTCGCACCCTTTGAATTGCGAGGTTTGGGCAAAGGAGAAGGTGTTAGCAATGCTTGAGAGTCATCTATTCAAGTCTATCCATCCAAATTTTCTGAAACACTAAATATTCACCACTTACCATCTGTAGATCTCAACCTGATTTAGATCTAGTAGGTATTATTAGCATACTTTGTATGTACCTGACTTCTGCTTTCACCTGTTCTCTAAGGTTTGCTTTATTTTTTCCTGACTGCAAGCAAAGTATGTGAACATTTTTCTTTTCCTATTAGCAACGTTCTGTAAATGTCTTATATTTTTTTACAGTGTACTCATTCCAGAAATGAACTGTCTCTGCATATTTTCGTATACTTGGCTCTTTACCTGTGCTTGAAGCACCTAAGTTGTATCAAAAAATTGAAAAAAGTGTATTATACAAATTTACCTTATACTTTGATGTTTTTTAGTTCAGTCACATAAGCTTTGAAATCCTCAGTGAAATGGTTGATTTGAATGCCTGTACATATGCAAGGGGAAATTGGTAAAGGTAAGGTAATCAATGTGACTGCTCATACATTACATGATATAGGTCAGTACTTAAACCCTAATATTTGCTTAGAATTACACCTCTGCCACAAGGCCCACTGGTTAAATAACAGCCTCATCAGAAAGCTGTGTGCAGGGAGTGATTTTTTTTCTGAGAAATTTTCAGTTTGAACTCATCCTCTCCATCTTCAGTCAGGTTCTTCTACTCATGCACCTGTTCAAGACTGGGGTTTTTTTTCAGACAAGAACCATCTGCTAGGGGTAGATCTCTTCCTTCTTCCATGCTGCCAGGCACCCTGTTTTGCACAAAGCAATTACTTGAACTTGTCCTTCTCTTGTGGTGACTGTGAATTTGGACTCCTGCTGTTCATCATGAAAATATTTTATATATTCTGCCCATTTTTACAGGACAGCTTTGTATTCACAGTATCTTCTTGCATTTTTAATTATTATGCAACGAATACACTTTCTTGTCTCTTTTAATGTCTAGAACTTTTAGGATATGATGACTTTTTCTAACTTTTTCTAGCTGCATGTTTCTCTGTTTCATCAGATCTTAACTTCACCTATTCCCTTTGACATTTTTTCAGCTTTTCTGTATTGCTTATGAAATATTGATATTCCTCTTTCTATTTTTGTGTTTCCTCTTTTTGTATACTGATCCATGATATATTCAATAATTCACAGCTGCTTACTAAAAAAATCTCTTCATCCCTAATGCAAACACAAACACACACCCAGCTGAGGGATGTGAGAGCTGTGTACATAAAGCCCTTGCAGGAGCTTCTTTTTGCTAACATTGCAGCTCTGCTCTCCCATCACTACCATGATTTCTCTTTTTGTTCATCTTTTTAAATGCATCTCTTTTCTCCTTTGGCAGTTTTCTTCTCTCTAAATATTTCCTGCAACCAATCACCAGAGCTGAGAAATAGCCATCCCCGCAGCAAACCGCAGTCCTCTGTGGCCTCAAATTTCTTCAGCTACTAAGGAAAAGGTAAAGCTCCCCTTAAATCACGGTGCCCACAGAAGGGACACAAAACCAAATATCCAAATGCATGGGCTGAGTGAGGCCTTTCCCTGAGGCTGCACAGGTGGAAGCAGGAAGGATCCAACCCTTGTCTCTGCAAATACAGAAGGATAAACTCGACTGCAGCTGTTGGCATCGTTAGGAGACTCCTCTCACTGGCACTAGTGGAAGTAATTGTAAAGCCCTCTTTTAGTGCGTGGGAGGCTGGAGATAATTTTAGTGATGGTGAAAAGTGCCAGACTTATCAGACATGGAAGATGTTGCTCTAGATTTCGCTTGTGTAGTGCTTTATGTCTACTCTAACTCAGTGGAACACAACATTACTGGTTTGACTGGGGGGGTTGATTTAATGATTGTTAGCACACTCGTTTTGCAGTACTATTTACTAGGCAAAGTTTTCTTTTCACAGAACAAGTACTGTACAGGCAGAAGGATTAAGACCATCATTTTGCTGGTGTCTGCGTATTCTGCTGTGGAGTCAGCACTTCCATGCACACAAAATTATTCAATGTATCTTTGGTACCACAACTAAGCAAATTAATAAGCTTTCTTATACATCAAACCAGGGAAGCCATTAATTTGTTATTGGAGGGCACAAACTCAGTTCTGAATAGCCTCGTGCTGTACTTTCTTGGAGACAAATACACTTTTTTAGCATTTACAAACTCTGGAAACGCTTGGGAAAAAGTGCATATTGTGTTACCTTACTAACCAGAGACAGGATAGTTATTTGAAATATAGTTTATTTCTTGGCTTGCCCCACAGTATTTTGATAATTGTAGTGAAAACCTTATACAAAGAGATGAAATGCAGTATATTTTTGTATCATAGAACTCATATCATTGTATCATTTGTATCATAGGATTTTATCGAAGGGGAGAAGAAGAATATATTGGTTTTTTCACTGGAGCTTCCACTGGTCAAAGAACATCACTCAGCCATTGGCTCTGTTTGGAACTGTTAGTCAAAGCTTTTCTTATGTGAAATATAAGACATATCAGAGCTTCCAGTTTCATCAGCCACAGCAGAGTGTTGGTGGTCATTTTCAGTAAAGGTGTGCCCAGGACACAGCATTTTCAACTGAACATTAGCATCCACAGTGGAGTGGAATGGATGCATCATGAGTCTGATTGCCTTCACACTGCAGGAAAATTTGGCTCACTGTCCTGAGGCTCAGGCTCATATTCATATTTGAATATCTGCTCTGGGGATTACACTGCCTATCCAGGAGTAACTCACACATCCAGGTAGCCCTGCCCTCCCTGGGGCCAGATGTTCCTCTGGGCTTCAGAGCTTTGTTCCACGAGCTGCCTAATCCAGTTTACACTTCCAGCTTCCACCAGTGAAGATTTCCCAGCAGTCATTTCATAGAAGCATTTCACCTGATGATGAAAGACACCAGGTGTCTCGCTGTCCTCGAGAAAATACAGTTGGACACCTCCCTGCCCAAAACCCCAATCTATTATCTCAAGCATCTGCCTTTTCTCCTGCAATCCAGAGAACAACAGTGATTCCTGAGGTTGATAGGACCAGTTTTCTTCTTCCTCTTGACATCTCTCTCTCTGGCCAAAATCTTCTGTTGCCAAAAGCACCGTAGACACAGGTTTTGGACTATCTACCCTACCTGCCTGTTCTCACCTCTCCCTAGCAATGCGGTGATTTCCCATCTGACCATGTTAATATCTGTAATCAAGTGGGCTGACTAGGAAGAGGAGCTGCAACTCTGCTTTATGACACACAGCTTCCATTCCATGTATCATTACCTAAAATAGAGACCCATGTAAAAGGATTAATTTCTTTAGTATTATTTTGTAATGCTGGATGAAGAGGGATGGGAAGTTCATGAAGCTGAGAGAGCAAGAAATAGAAGGATATAAGAATGTATGGACCTGAAAAAAAGCCTCACAAATAGGCTTGAGTGAGCCTGAAATAGGATTTAGACCTGCAAAACTGTTGCTGCTTAAGACCTACCCTATACTAGTGGAAAACAAGGCTTTGATTATAAATAAACAGGACTGTGCCACAGACACACCTGATTTCATCACCAGTTTCTCATCAGACCATGAAATAACCCACAGCACTGAACTTGACTGTTCATGTCAACCAGAAGAGTTCAGCATGTTTAAAAGATAGATAACTGCAAATAGTAAAGATCCTTAGCAGTAACTTGAATTCAGACAGTTTTAGTAACTACTTCACTCAGCGTGTTTTTGGATCCAAGCAGAGCTGGCAGGAGAGAAAAAAACCTCAGTTCTGGAAGCCAAGGGCAAAGAAACAGTGTGGGGAACAAAATGAAAGTTACCTCGTGAATGGCAAGTTTTGGCTTGCTTCTAACTGCAGTAATAAGAAAGCAAAGTGATTCACTCTGGCAAAGTTTTCCAGCTTGAGGAGCTTGAAATAATATGACCGCCCACCACAACTGCTGCCTGGGAGTGAGCTCAGGGAGGGGGGCCAAGGGCAGCCCGAGAGTGTTGGGGCGATGTGGGAAAGGGAGAAATGGAAAGTTCATCTTCAGCAGAGTAGAGGTAAATGTTGGCTTGCTGGGGAGGTGGGAAGAGAGGTACTAGCAATGGCATTACATTCTTGTAAAAATAAAATTGAGTAATGATGGCTTGTTCTGTGAAAGAAAAACCATTCTGCTCTTTCACAGAGGTCGGGAGATGAATGTTTGTGTGTGCCACACAGCACTGCACCTTGGAGGAATTGCCAGGTCACCATATAAAGTCTTCATTTTGTTAGCTGCTAAAGGAAGGTATGTTTTAAAGGTAGGTAGGAAGGGTGGCATGACCTACCTGTGGCAGGCTAGTCACAGAGTGAAAAAGAAATCAAAATAAAACCAATATTGATTTTCTGCCTGAGAGTGGTTAATATTTATCTAGATGTTCAAGCTGAATCAGGTTGAAGCTTATAAAAACTTGGCCAATCACAGCAAGATTTTCCAACAAACCTGTTAACATTTTTCAAGTACAGACACGCTGATACAACTTGAAAGAAAGGTACAGAATTGCAAGTCT
This sequence comes from Ifrita kowaldi, assembly GCA_013398055.1. Classification (NCBI taxonomy): domain Eukaryota; kingdom Metazoa; phylum Chordata; class Aves; order Passeriformes; family Cinclosomatidae; genus Ifrita; species Ifrita kowaldi. Next base: position 61,312 of record VZRS01007284.1, read on the forward strand.
CATTACTGTCACTTAAATAAAACCTCCAAGACAATTAATTACATGTGCATACTTTTAACTTTGTCAAAATGTATGCAATAGGCAATAAATTTTATTTTCTTAACCTATATTTAGGTGGGCACAGCAATTCTTTTTTTTGTTATTACTTCCAAATCACTTATCACAAAAATCGTACTTTGGCCTCAGGCATTTTCCTCATTTCTTTCTATTCTGTAATTCAATGACCACAAAATTACACAAGGTTAACTACAGAAAGATTAATTTTAGGTTGTAACCGTTTCATCTTGCTTAGACGTTTCTGTCTGTGGGCCGTCTGTGCTTGATAGCTTGATACCCACAGTCCATTTACCTTTCTTAAGGGAACTTACATCTCGTGGTTTCAATCCTTTTCAGTGTGTAGACCCCAAACAACTATCAATGGGTCTTTTGATGCTTCCATAAAAATTTGAAGCCTATTGACAGTAAGTGGGGAGTTTTTTACCTGCTACTTTTTAGTGGTAGCACCTCAGAGGTCCACAGACCACAAACCTAACGCTACTGAAAGCCTCCGTAACTTTCACAGAGTTACTCCACCTGTTCTGCAAAGGAGCCTGACTTTAACCTTGTATTAATGAACAACACTAAAGTTGTGGGCAATGTATAAACTCGATGGGACGTGAAGTGCAACAGTCATTTGAAATATGATCTTTAAAAATTGTATATAGGCTCTTGTTTAATAGAGGTATGAAGAAATGCCAAGGTCTATGGTTGTATCCAAAACTCAGGTTTCTAGTTCCTTCCTTCCTACACATCTATAGGAAGAACTGCCCATATTTGGGCCTAAGAGTTCATTGAGAACCATTTTACAGCCTGGGTGTGTGAAACCTCACTGCAGCATGGTAGGACAAGCTCATGGCAGGGAGTCCTCGTCCTGCAGCCTGCCTAACCCTCTGGCCCTGAGCAAGGGTTTTCCCCAAGGGTTGCAGGAAGAGAGAATGAACTGAACCCATGGATAATTGAATAAGCAGCCTCATAAAAAAAAAAGAAGGTTTGAAAAACTCATGCTTTGAAAGGTCCTGGTCGCTGGCATGGAAGTTTTTCTCCTCTGGTGATGTTCCTCTCTGATTTGTTTTTATAAGTTTAGGCAGCTCTCTGCTGGTACAGCTGCTGCCAGAGTCCTGTCAGAGGAGCCATAATTTCTTAATAGCCTCCACCAATGAGCTGTCGTGTTAACAAAACAGAAGAGAAAAGGTAGTTGCAGAGCAGGCAGATGTAACCTGAGGCTAAGGAGGCAGCCGCTCGTAGCACTTTCTCTAACATGGCCCCAGAGGAAACCTGGAACCGGTGCACCCAGGAGCAGGTGGGATGTGACCCTCCCTCCTGAAACCACCAAGTTTCTGTCCAGCTACTTAGACACGTAAAGCCAAGCTTCAGCTGTGCACCGAGGCCAGCCAAGGCAGGCAAACAAACCCAGGAGATTTCACGTGTCCCATTCACTTCTGAAGAGGGGCCTGACAGTAACGCATTGACAAGCCAGGCCATCAGCTATTCAAGACGATCAAGAGCAGTGACATTTCCACATTTTCAGAGCTCTCAACAAACATAGCTAATTAAGTCTTGCATCATCTCTGCAGTCAAACACAAGTAAGTATTCATCTCCCCTTTTGACAGAGGAAGAAGCTGAAGTTAGGGGGGTATTTAGGGCCATGGAGTGAGTCACTGGCAGAGCCAGAGATATTTTAAGAGCTGTAAGCTCCAAGATCACTGCCTTTTCATTTAAGTTATTAGACTCAAAAATGCCTCCTTCTCCATGTTAATGATAAGGAAGATATTCTCCCATTATCAGTAAGAACTGGATGACTTCTTCCTCAGTGTGACACCAATCCTGGAAGTATTGTGACTTATTTGCAGTACACAAAATATTTCTTATTTGCATGTACTATTCAGGCAGGAAAAACAAGGAGAGGTGATAGGAAGGCCCTGGGTCTCCTAGGCATGGCTGGCATACAAGACAGGGGGGGTTCATAAAGTGCCCTGTTTCCTCCCAGCCCCTTTTCTGGCTGCCTCCTGCCCTGCAGACAGCAGTGTCTGTGGCTCAAGATGAGCAGCTGCACCGGGTGCCTTTCAAAGTCTATAGAAATAATTCCTGCCACGTAAGTGCTGCAAGAAGACACAACAGGTGGATGAAAGAGAGAATTGTAGAAGTTATCAGTGAAATCAGCTTCGCTCAGGCCTTTTCTTCAACTTTAAAAAAAACCAAGCCCATTTCCAAATATAACATGGACACACAATTTCATTCTAATTTACTAAATGTATGTCATAATTAGGATTCAGAGTAATCTAATGCACATATAATTATTTACGGACAAAGCAGTAGGTGTGTGCATGGGCGTCTGAAGGCAATGACTTCTCAAAGCGAGTGTTGCCTAAACTAACCTGCCCCAACTTGTAACCAGGCTTTTTCCAAAGCAGAGCAGTGGGCCAGCATGCTGGGCGTAGCACAACGGGACAGTGCAAGTCAGAGATTGGAAAGGTGACATGAGGATCACTTTTCTATCACACTAATCTTCAGGTTATTTTCTGAATCTCCTTTTTCCTTTGGCTCCGCGAACATCTCAGTGCTATAAACCCAAAAGGTGCTCAGGAGCAGCATCCTGGGAAGGCATCTCCCTGAGCAGTTCTGAGTATCTCTGCTCCATCTCCCTGACTCAGTCAGGAGCAGCCGGTAACAAAGGACCAACAGTAGCCAGGACCCAAATTCCTACAGGATATTCCTCCCAAAGAAGAGCCTTTCCAGGAGCAAATAAATCACCTTTGTGGAGAAATAGAACAGCTATATTGTATTAGATTAAATGGTTTAATGTAAGTTCAGTGATACGACTTCAGACAAATTCTGCCCTCCTTTATTTCCTGGGGAAATAAAAAGTACACAAGAAGTTCTGAAAAAATGGCCAGCACACTTACTAGCAAGCCATAACATAAGTTGACATTTTTACTTTTTTAAAGTACTATAAACTTTTGGAACTACTAAATATTACAGATAAATGCACGTGCTAACAGTTACTCATGTTTCTGTATTTAGAATACTTACCTAAGCTGGGCATCTTTCTCATCAGCTGAATTTCATCAATGGCTGTGATCTGGTATGTCATTAGTTCTAAGCTGGCCAATTCAAAACTAGCCCTGGGTTCAATTCTGTTCCCAGCAGCACCATCTCTAAATCTGTATTGCAATCAGAATCCTTGTTTACCAGGTTAATAGCAGGAACCTGCAGGCAGAGTGTAGCCCAGGCTACAAGAACACATAACACATGATTCTATAAATGCCGCCTAGATTCAAGTACAATAAACAGTAAAATAATATTTCTCGGTCAAAAGACACCCTTGACTATGCAGTTTTGTTCATTAATGTGTTGCACACATCCTTGCTGTTAACATTTAAATAGCAATTTCATGCTGGATCCTCATCCTCCAATCCCCATGTTTTGCACACTCCTCCTTTGTTAATTCATAAGCACTTTGGAAATACACTGCTGCCACAAGCCAGACTAAGCCAACACATATGCAAAAGAACATAAAACCTGCCATTCTGTGTCAAGAACCATGATCCATCTAACTCACTATTGTAACTCCAGAACTAGGAGCAGATGTTTTAGGGAAGACTACAGAAGACAGAGTATTTCTAGTGTGAATCTCCACATGGCATTTCTTCACAGCTTCCAGCACCACATTAAATATTTATATGACTGATGTAATATTACATATTTTCATGTTTCCAGATCCCCCAGTGCTAGAGGATAAAAAGAACCTTCTAGTGCAGACTTAAAACCTCCAGGCTAATCATAATTAGCCCATCTACTGCCCTTCTCATCATCAAACTCTGCACCGTCACACTCATTTTCTTTAGTCCATTAAAGCAATTTGATTAAGAGACTGGATTAGTGTCCACAAACCACTGGGAAAACCATAGTGAAGAGGGCATAGTCACAGTTACTGCATTATTTATACATACAGACCTCCCAGCTAACACTGCACGTAGACATCTCTTTCCTGGTGTCAGCCCAGTGACCTTCTGCTCAAGGGCCCCGGAGGTGAAATCCTTGGCTGTTTTTTTTATCCAGTCCTTTGACAAAGTTTGTGGTTCTGTCTCAGGGCACTGAAGTTTAGCCTGTGGGCCTAAGGCTGTTTCGCAGTCAAGAAAATATTGTCGATCCCATGGAGGAAAACAAAGGAGCTGGGCCAGTGTATAACCAAGTATTTGTTTGCAATGGCACATTTTTAGGAATGTGCTGGGTTACTGCAGCACATCCCAAATCGCCGTAATTAAAAGAGCCACAGTGAAGGGGGATTTGCAAATCACATTTTCCAAGCTCCCTGGTTTTCTTTGCGGGAGGAACGATTCCAGCTCCACCCAGCAGCAAAGTGCAAGCACATGACAGACACAGTGACAACCTCGCTGCCACCAGATGCTGGGACAAAAGCTGGGTGCTACCAGAACAACTCAGCTCCCTCAGGGCGAGGGGGCCGCCCCGTGTCCCCGCCACCACCCCACAGCTCCCGCGGACACCGGGCTGCTCAACTCCTCCTGCTCCCCTCAGCCCTTCTCCCTCAAGAGTAGGACTCGATGATCCTTGGGTTCCCCCCAGCTCAGACTGCTCTGTGATTCTCTTGAGGGAGCCCACACACTGCCTACGCTGCTTTTCTCCGAAAGCCTTGGTGGCAGGCGATGCCACTGCGTGCTCTCGGCTGCCCACACAGAGCCGCTCTTACCTCTCCTGTCACCTCTCCCGAAGAGGTTTCTCCCGGGACCCAGCGAGGTTCCCTCTGCAGGGAGGGGTTAAGGGACGTCCCTGGCTTCTCTGCAGGGCTGAGGAAGCCCACAGATAACCCTGGTGGAGCCAAAGCCTTGCTGGAGCTGATCCGGCCTCTGCCCATCTGCTTTCCTGAGCCATTTTAGAGGATGATGACTCTAGAAAGAAGCTGAAGGGCCTAAAATCTCGTGAACCTAACATACATTTCAAGGATCATATCTTCTGCTAGGTCTCCTCGTAAAATTAATTTTTTTTGTAACATTTTTGTTTGCATTTTTATCATATTATTCTTTCCTCTTATGCTTTGGAAAAAATCTGCCATCAATGAGCTCTAAACTTTGGAGATTTACTACAACCTTTACCTTTTCATATAATCTGGCTGGTTTGGAACATAAAATAGGAATTGGCTGTGATTGAATACATTTGTGAGGAACTGCCTTCCTATCCCATAAAAACAAATACTGAAATTATCTCCTAAAGCTGAAATTATTTCCTAATGCTGAAATGAAAGCATGAAATGAAGCAGCTCCTGTCTTCTGCGCTGTCTAAAATTTTCTAACATTGCCCACACATTATAAAACCTCTGGCAGGACCTTGCTGAACATCAGTGATTTGTTGTATATAAATGTTTTAAAAGTTTTATAAGTTTTAAAATCAGACTGAAACAAATACTTTTCTGAAATGAATGGCAAGTCCTACCCTTCTGTGGGGATTTGTCCCTAAAAGAGGATGCCATGTGCACACTTTTCTTGGTACAGATGGTCAGGTGGTTTCTTTACCCAGATGGGTTTTCTTTCTTACTGTTTCTCATGTATCACTATCCTCTCCACTGCCTGTCTTCCATTTCAGCAAATGGACTTTCTTAAAAAGGGTTTCTCCTTTGCAGGTTTTATTACTAGGAAAAGATTGCCATCATACTTCTAATATCCCATCTCACCTTGAGATCTTCTAGAAGATAATTTTCCCCCTCTGTCTCATACAGCAGGATCTAATGTCTCCTCTGTCACTATTACTTGTCACACCTTACTGCACACACTTTGCTGTAAATCATACTCTTATGAATTTAAAGAAACACAAAAATTTTCCTTCATCTCTAGATTTTCTGTGCTCCTCCTTTTTGTTATTATTTTTTCTTATTTTTCCTGTAAAGTTGCTTGTTTTCCTTTGTTTTACTATGCAGCCCTGCACTCTCAAGGCAGACCAGGACACTACACATCAATTTCACAGACACACAGCAAAGAGCTTCTGCTGACACAAGATCGAACACACGGCAAGGGCCTTAGGGGTGATAAGTGACAACCTTTCATTGTTTTTCCACCAAAAAATCCTTTGAATTGCACAGGATTGTGTTTTTAAAATATTCCCATATACTCAGAACTAGTAGCAACAGTGGGCACTGGGAAGAATCTGGAGTGAAATAACAGTGGGATTGTTCTGGGAAAAGCAAAAGAGTCAGCAGAAAAGCCAAAATGAAACAAGATCTATGCCCTTTGCTTAGAACACAAAAAAGGCAACAGAAGTCCATATTGACCAGAGGGCTGGGAGGACAAGTACTGAGGCTGTGAACAGGAACCACCTCCTGTTGTTTCATTCCTAGTGTCTTCCAGACAACATAATTTTAGATATTATTTCCATAAACATAAAATAGTATCACAAATTTGTGTAGTGTGTATTACTTTCCAATAAAAGTAATTAAACTAAGTAAATATAGAATATATATAACATATATATAAAATATATAAAATACATGAAAATATATATACATAAGTATATATAAAAATATATAAAACATATAAATACAAAATATAAAACTAAAGTAATAAAACTAAGGACCTAGATCTTGACTATGCACTTCATGGGCTGCTAAATAAATTAAGCTGATCTCCCCCTCCTCCGCAGGAAATAAACCCCAAATTCCATGTAGCAGTAAAAATATCACCAATCAATACAACCTGAAAAAAATTTCATTATTAGTTCATGTAATTTCAGGCAGGTTTGCAGCCAGGCTGTGAGCACAGCAGCATCAGTGTAAATCTGGAGAACTCCACCAGAGCTGACAGATTTCTCAGTTTCACCTAACACCCTGGTGGTTATTGTTTGTTGGATCTGGGTTTTTTTGCCCATAAAGCAGCAGCAGAGGTTAATGAACCCCCAGGCCCTTCTTCTTGGGTCAAAGCCACCCTTCAAAAAACTTGCATTGTTCTCAGAATGCTGCACTGTTCTTGTGCCATGCTCAGCTCCTGCAGTAGCCTGACCCTGCCCATTCTCGGCTTTTGCTGAAATCCTCTCCCCATCCACCCCCACTGTACATCACCAGCAGATGACATATTTACACATATCACAAACTATAAACACCCAAACCGTGACACAGACAAACATTTCCGCTTCTAAGATTTGATGCTTTCACTTAGCTCAATTGAGCAATAATTTGTAGTCTTATGGTTTAATCTTTTATTTGTTTCTATTAATGTGAACTCCTTTCAACTCCAAACCAAAGTGTTTATATTTACTTCTCTAATATCTCTTTTCTGATGAAGAAGCATTAAGTCATTTTACAGTGTCTTGGGACAGCCCATTGAGTATATATGCTACATTAGGTATAATTGGTAGCTACAGAGTAATAAGTTTGTAAATAGTAAGTCCAGGAACTTCACAAGTAGGAGATTTATTCTGTTTTTCCCAAATAATGAATCTCCTTGAAAAGTCCTAAAATATATAATTACAATTATGTGTTTTATATGCACTGCTTCACCAGCACTTGCAGATTGGGATGGAAGCGCTGCACTGAGGCAGCAAGAATTACCCACTGTAAGAATCACAGGAGTTTGCTCTCAGAGCATTCTCTTGTGATTTGGTACTGGAATCAAATCAATCACAAATACAGAAAGCATAAATTTTGTCTGTTGGTTTGGGGGTTTGGGTTTTGGGGATTTTTGTGTGTGTCTGTGTAACCTCACAGTTTTGCACAGAGCTGCCCAGCTCTTGGCAAGCGTTTGCTCTGAAAAATTTCCCCTGAAGGAAAGGCCTTCAAATGTGGTTGGCAGCTTACTATGGTTTACAAAAAAGCTTGCATAGATGTGTCCAGAACCCTCTTTTTTAAAAAATAAAATAATTCAAGTAATTACTGTGCTGCACAATCACTTCTATGCTATGTCCTCACTACAAAGAACTTGTGTTTTCCTATCAAGGTGTCACTCCTGTTATAAAACACTAATGCAGACCCAATGTGGCCAGTTCCAGTGACCACGTCCAGGTGATCCAGCTACACTAAGCATCTCTGGTGGCTTCTACCCCAAGCCTGATATCTCAGTATGAAGACACACCTGGTCTGAAAGACACGGCTGAAGGGAGGGCAGAGGTTGATCTGGTGCTGCTGCTGAGTGAACTCCGTGTTACCCTTTCACGGCAGGATACTCACTACTGATCCACATTTATCTCAGATATTTTTATTAATCTCACAGAACAATGCATTATTTGGTTAAAATAAACATGCAAAACCTATAGCATTTTGAAATTAAAACAATTTTCTATATGGACATAAATATTTTCCTAAATATTTCTTTGGAAAGGAAACATCACAGTCACCTATGGAGACTTTGAAACAAAACTTCTACATGAAATATGCTCTTCACTGCTACTCCCTTGCCAACAAATTTTACAGGGACCTTGGCAAGCACCAGCTGCTCCCTTCAACCATGTTACAAATATACTCTCCAGTGGTGAATAAGCACCATGGTCATCCTGCATTCCAGAAACAGACCCCATGGAATAACCGCAGTGAACACAGCAACAGCAGGAAAACTGCTTGCAGTGCCCCACCAGGCTGTTTTGCTACTGCCTGGTGCTTTGATAGGCCAGCTGCTGCTAGGAGAGCAGCACAAGACCTCCCTCAGAGTTTAAAAATTCAAGAAATAACTTCTAAATGCCCATGTAGACATTGGCGAGATGCATCTCACATTGGTGAGATGCTAAAGCAAACTGCTGGTTAGTTTGTTACATGATCCTCATGTCTTGATTGAATAAGAGTTGTTTTGATTTACCATTAAAATAAAATAAGCAGATGTAGATCTATCAAAAGAGCTTTCCTGCCTCTAGCAACTGTGATCCCAGAAGCTATGTCCAAGGAACCTGGTGGAGCAAGGACAGCTACACCACCTGTCCATGTTGAGACAGGTGCTGCTGCTGCCTCCTCTGGGCTCCAGGCTCTGCTCGCTGGCTCCAGCCATCATTTTACAGTGAATTCGGCCAAGCACAGACAGGTGAAGTGGAGCATGACGGTTCACTGAGAAAGATAAGCAGATCAATTATTTAGTGACTCTCTCCTGGAAGGCTCCACTCAGCCTAAAATACCACGTTGCATTGGCAGGAAGTCTGCCTCAATCTCTATAAGGTTTGACTACATAAACTCTATGTGTCCACATCTTTAATAACTAACAAGTCAGAGAAAAGAAAATGTCAATAATGTGGAACAATATGGAAATACTGATTTTAAATACGTATATTTCTAAATACAAAATAGTGACACTGTCCAAAACACTAGGCAACTATTGAAAAACTTAATATATATTTTTAATTATTAATAGTAACCTCTTGTGCTACTATTAATGAGACTATTAACTATAATTGTTATTAATGTTAATATCTTGCTACTACAGTACTAAAAGACAATTTTTAATCTTGAGGTACTTACATTATATGTCTAAATTCTTTGGGTTTTGCATTTTATTTTACTTAGCAATTAAAATTGATTCACTTTTAAATTTGGTCCACTCTTATCATGTCAGTTTCATTATCTGAATTCAGCAGCAGAAACAGCAGTAGTGTCTGAGATGAAAGTTTAAATTTAAAAACACTTTTGCTAAAGCTTCACAAAGAAAATGTCTTACTGTGCAGTGAGTGAAATTCTTCCCCAACATAAATCCACCAGCATTATTAGCAAAATATATGGAAGGAAATACAGATTATCAATGCTAGCCTACAAGAAGCAAACTAAGAACACGGCATCACACACAACAGTGTGGAATCACACTTTCTCCCTCTCAAGCCTGTAATTCCTCATCTTGTATGTACTCGATATTCCCTCCTTCTAACTCGCTATTTTCTGAAAGTTGAAAACTAGAGAGAGAGAGAGAATCATAGCTATTTTTGCTACGTGCTTTAAGAAGGCATAAGGATTGAATCTAGTCAGGTAGTTTGCTTTAATATGTTTTTCATAACAACACGTGTTTCTTACTGCTCTACTGTGCTTTAACTGCTTGCTTGAGCTGCTAGGGCTTTCTTTTGTGCTGCAAGACACACCTTTACTTTCAATATGCATCCCATATTGATAGATTCTACTTAATGGAGTTTAAAAACCCCTTTGAAAGGATACACATGCTACATTTAATACAGTGATCTTCTGTGCACTATGATTATTATTTCAAACTGTTTGTCGTGGTTTTGCTCAGGTTGAGATGAGGGGGTCCTTGTCCCAAAGCAGTCCCAGCACAGAGATGTGGCCGTGGGGGACAGGGATGGGCAGCCAGGGCTGGGCTGGAATTTGTAATGGAGCTCTTAATGCAGACAGGGTTGGAGCTCTGTAAATAAGTGCTGGGAGACAACATTTTAGACAAACAAAATTATCTTCATAAAAGTGAGGAAACCATGAAGGCTGAAACTTTTATAGACAAGGTGAGAGCTGGGGATGACATAAAGCTCAGGGGGGTGAAGAGTAATTAGGCACAATCCCACCACTAGGCACAATGGCTTAGACCTACTACAAGAACTTTCCTTTCTGCAGTGAACAAAGTTTTTCCTTCTAATCCTTCAGGCTCCCAGTCAGATGTGGTGACAGCTGCTCATGCTATGATGCAGGGTCTAAAGAATTTTAAATATGACTTTTTTTTAACTCTGAAAAAAGCCCCTGCTCTTGAAGGAGATTTCCTTTCTGGACACCTGAAACATTTGGTTACTGCAGTTTGCACAGCTGTGAAGGTCTCAATTTAGACACGTTTTAGATACCTACTCACTCTGAGTGGGCAGAAATAGAGGAAGCAAAGAACTCTGAAGAAAAAAAATGATGATAAACTTCAGCTTCTACTTTTCATATCTTCTTACAGTACTTTGGCTTAAATATCACTAAAGCTGATAGGCATAAATGCTACCTTCATGTCAGAGCATGAGAAATATAAGAAGTAATTAGGCTCATTCTCTAGCAAACATCACATACAATAAGAAAACTCCTATTAACGAGACACTTCTGTTTGTCACATATTGCCTCAAACTGGCAGTCACATGGAAGAGAAATACAGCCTATTAGGGAAGAAAGACATCCTTGACAGATCTTTCTCCAGAATCCAATCTCAGAGCTTTCAAGCAAACACTCAATCTTTCAGACTTTAAAAAAAAGGAAAGGAAAGAAGCAGAGGACTGAATACAAACACATCTTGCCAGAATCAGAAATGAAAAAGCTACCAGCCTGCCCCAGAAGGTCTACAAGAAATACTCCTAATTCCTCAGCCATCAGACTTTACAGCCAGCATGTGATGCACGTTGTGCAGCATGCCAGAGGTCCCTGGAGAGCGTACATGGGTGAAACCTGTCAACTTCTACATACTAGAACAAACTCGTGAGGATTATAAATAAAAGAGCAGAGTTATCACTTACTATTGCCAAACAGTAATTCCTTCTCACATCTGAGTCCCAGCTCTGAAGGGAGACTCACAAAACTTTTAGGTATGACGATAATACAGTTTATTATTAAATAGTACAGAATAAATAGAGACATCGAGTTTATGTTCATTGCCGTTCTCTCAGCATCTCATCTCCTGCTGCCTTGTTCCTGTTCTGCAAATTCTTTCTCTTCATTTCAATCTGTCAACTCTCCTGGTACTGAAATGCTCTGGTAACATCACTTCTCCCACGAATGGACTAATTCATTAACATAATTACAGATTACTTTTTCTTTTGTTTGGTTACTGCAAAATGACTTGCAGAACTTCACTAGCATTACACTATAGTCCCATTCTGAGGGAACAGTCAGGGCAGGGATGGGGTGAGGAATGAGTAGTGCTGGAAGAGTGAAGGACTCCTAGATCTGTTTGCTGCTCCAACGGATGTATCAGCAGCCTGGGAATAGTGATTTCCAGTGTTATCTGCATCAGACTTGCTGAAATGCACACAAACTGGAAAGCCTGACCACATTTTATATCAGCTGATCTAATCACAGATATTTCTTGCCCTTACAGACCTTCCTTCTTTTACAAGCCTATCAGAGTTATAACACAAGCAGTATAAAATAGTGAAAAATAAAAAGTACATTGCACAGGCACCAGAAAATAAATCATCAGCGGGGTGTCAGGGAGAAGGGGACAGAAAGTCCCAGCTGGGCAGCTGCCTGCTGGCCCTCTATTCCTACCTTGTTCAGGGAAAGAAGCTGATGGATATTCTGAAATATTTGACCCCACACACACTGAATTACCTAGTGGAAGTCATACAAAAGACCCTCCCTGCTAGGTAGTGGGTACTAGAGTACACTGGGATATACAAAAGACAGCCATGGGATTTAGCCAACCTATTAACCCAGTCTCTGCTCAGAAGCACTGACAGCCTCAGAGATGAGCACTATGAATGGAAACTTCCATACTTCAACTTCTACCCATATTTCTGCTGCTGTGCCCCTCATGAAGGCCAAATCAAATCTGAATTTACCTGAATGCTGTCCATCTTCTCTTTTGTACCAGTACTGCTTCTTTTCAAAATTCTTGACAAAATTATTTTCAAAATTTTTAACAACCACCCATGCTTTGATCTGTGATACACACTGAAAAAAGGCATTTTACATAACAAGTAATGGAACAAGGCATCAGTGAGGGGTTTCTTTGACAACCACCACCTCTCCTGAAATGAGAAGCTAAAGGTACTCTCCAGAGCATCACCAACAAAGGCCACATCATGAGTAGGATGACAGCTGGAATTCCTGTGGCAGTTCTATTTTGAAAACTGGTCTGATGGGAACACCCCCACTGCTGCCACCACAGGCTGCTGCTGCCTAGGTTAGGCCGAAAAAAAGGGCAATAAAAGGCAAAATAATTTTTCAGAAAAGCCAAGCTTCAAAAAACACTTTTGATGATTTTCTGTTTTCAAGCACTGAAGACAGATGTCACTTTATTTGACTTCCTTCACTTATATTTGATGCTATGAAATATTTCTGCTGGGGTACAAGCATCAGAGTCAGATGCCTACTGTGTAATGGGCCCAAAAAATACATGCAATGCACAATCCCTGTTGCACAAAATTGACTCTGAGAGATAAAAGAGATTTGAGGAGAGTGACTGAGTATTTAAACTAAATAAGCATTACTCTCCTTACCCACCTAAACCATAAACAGTAGCTTCTTTCATTTGTCCTACATTATTGTTATTAATTATTTTCATACACAGATGCATATTTTGGGGAAAGAGTTTCCATCTTGCTGATGAACTGGGGAAGGGATCTTTATGTATATAGGCAAATACAAAACAAGTGTGTGCGTATATATACACATACACCTCTATATCTAAAAAAAAAGGCAAGTGGGTGGAAAATGAAAGTATCATTGGTAAAATGAAGGTTATGGGTAAGACAGCAGAAGATAACAGAGAGAAGCAGAACTCTGAAAGCATTCGTGGTGAAGACAAGAAGCTTAAATTTTGTATGCTGAGATGAGAAAGAAACATTATGAAGGAATGTGCCCAAAGTGACAGGCAAGGAGACAAACTTAGAAACTACACACCATGAGGACTGTGAAGGGCTCCATCAGCCAGCGAAGGTGGAAGGTAAAGTTCAACAGCAGAGTTCTAGCTGGGCTCATAATCCTCAGCCTGAAAACATTCTTCCAGTTTGCCCCATTCTCATTGCTTGCTGCTGCCCCTTGCTTTCCCTTGGCTCTGGTGCTTGTTGGACCCCACAATTAGAATATTCAACTCACTAAACAGGCAGAAAACTAGTACAGCAAGAAGCAGTAGAGACCTTCCTGTCAGGCTGAACCCAGGGTCTGGCAGGTGGCAGAATGGGTCAAGGAAGGGGAAGGAATCAGGGTGGGAGCAGGCAGGAGAAAAACTTCCCCATTTTGGTGCTGAAGTGATGTAAGACTAGCTTAGCAGTCAGACATAACTCCATCCTGAGGGGAGGAACGTTACAGCATGTAAGACAGGGTGCCCAGATAAAGATTTTGGTAGTTTGGGCACAAAGAAAAGAAGGAAGTTTATACATATCCACCAAACTAATTGATACAAGATTGGTATATACCTTCAAGAGGGGCAAAAGGACAAAGGTCACACCCAGTTTTAGACTCCTGAAACAAAGTTGACTCCAGAGATGCCAACAGCAACAGCTTAGTTTTGACTCTTAAATTTCAGTAGTAGTAAGAGATTACGAAAAGAAGCCAGAGGGAAAACTTGGGGTAACTGATAAAAAGATGATTAGTGAAAGTAGTGATTAGCACAGGGAAAAGAAAGATGATCATGAGACAGTCAGGAACTGTTTTTTTCTGACTACTTTTACATTGTCTGTCATTTCAGTACCTCAGCTGGAAATCAGAGGAGGATTGGGTCATGAAACCACAACGAACAAAACTCCTACAATTCATCCATGGGTTGCAGCACCACACAGAAGTGGGTGGGTTTTAAAAATACAAACCTTTCATACGTCAGTTGAAGGTATTCCTATAATTGTAGATAATCTGGAGCAAAGAAGGTGTGCACTGGTTATTTGTTTACTACTCGTTCTGAAGTGTGAGTGCACCAGTGTACACCCAAATCATTAACTGTGTTAGCATTCATCAATCAGAGCAGGTTGTGAGGAACTCAAGCCCATAGCAGCTGCCACCTGCAACAACAGCTTGCTGGCATTTTGTCTCTTACTGCCAGGCAGCACCAACTACCCAAGACTGTGTGGCCCTTGGATTTAAACAGAAGACTTCAGTTACCAAGTGTAGCTTCAAGACTCTCCCCCAGAGAAGTCCAGTTCCAAAAACGAGCTTCCCTTGATTTATACCCTGCACACAGCAGCTGGTGCACCACAGCTCTTAGTTACCCACATACAGCATGTGGCAGAGCTGGAAAAAATTACGGTTTAGAGACAGAATGATACAAATTACGTGAAAATAAATTATCTGGTTGACAACGTGCTTACCTTCAAACTAATCACAAATCTTTACATTTGAATATTTTGAATAATTCTTTGCAGCGTATCAAGATCATCAGATGAGCTGAACAGCAGCTTCAGGGTCTCTGCTGAGGAATTCCAGACTATCTCGTGGAGCATGACTGCAGGGGCAGCAGGTGAATTACAGCATCCTCTGCTTTCCAACTGTATTTGATATAAGATCTTTTTATGACTTCTGAGACTTCAGTGTTGCATAAGCAGAATGACACCAGGAGAGAGAATTCAAAAGCTAAATATTTTTGAGTAATCACTGAACCTGTACTGCCTAACTGCAGACAGGATTTACAGTTTATTTGTTTGTGTGACTATATCCAAAAGGTCTCATCTCCCACAAGAGGGTTGCCCTACTACACCTTATCTGCTGTAAGTTTTTCATGTTTGCTCCCTGTAGTGCTTTCAAGGGTTGTTTTTGTGTTCTTTTGTTTTTTAAACACAGAGAACATCTTGGTTTGCCTTTGAATACAGCCGACTTTCCTTTGCACAAAGTCAGACAACATTCATCACCTCTCTAAAAGAATGGAATATCAGACCCTGCTAATCCAAATTGCCTCTGATGGGTCAGTCCCAGATGCTCCTGGTGCCAAACATGTTCTGGTAAGGAGTGTGTGCTTCCCTGTCAGTGAGCAGGATGCACTCCAGATAGAAATACATCTGACAGCGAGATTTGGATCAGAAAGCCTGATGTCCGTCCACCAGATTGCATCACTTCAGCCTAGAGTAAAACCCAATAGCTCAGTGATAATCCTACTGAGATTCTAGGGGCCTGTTTAAGCAGGTTGGGGGGGGGAGAGGCAGTTTAGCAATGTCCAACTCATGTTTTTTGGGTTTTTAAAAGTTATTTGGACTAAGCATGAACCTCAGCCTGTGGCTGTGCAGCAAAACAAGAAAATAAGGCAAAAAGTAGCGGGTGGGTGGTGAGGAGGAATTAAAGCAATGGTTCAATGGACTGAGCAATCTCATTTCTTGGCCTTAAATCTGTTTTTGTTATGTCAACTTGTCTGATATAATTGTATGAAGAACAACAAAATCTGTGAGAAAGTAAGAGCTCTGCAGGATACACACAGGTCTCACGAGCTGATTTGTCATGGCATCTGTTAAATCTCTGGGTAGCAAGTCCATGCTCTTTCCATGAGCCTCACAGTGGGGAAAAGAGTGTGAAGAAGAGTCTATACTATACATGGCATCGACAGCAGTCTCACTGATTGCTACTTCAAAATCAGGAAAAACATCAGTCCAAAAACTATGAAGATGAATAGAAACTTTTTACCATATTGATTGAAACTGCTGTTGCTAGAGAATCAATTTGAAAAAAAAGGGGTAATTTTCTCACTCATCTTCAAAAATTTGGAATAATTCTAGTCCTTTCTGTAATCCATTCAGCTGACTTTAAAACTATGAATCATGTCTATTTTTGACAGCCAAAAAGACAAGCCAGATCTTCTCAAAAACTATTTTCAGGAATTTATAGTTAATTGGCCCAGTACCCACAAACTAAAAAATGTGCAAGAGCAAATAACACAAATGGGAGCTTTACACACAGAGATCTGAAGTTCAATCTGCAAAAATGTCTCACCCTTCATTCCTCACCTGGAGGTTTGCATTCTTCAGGGAGGACACTGGAGAAGAGCAGTACTGGGAGCAGGCTCCTGCAACATGCACCAGCACAGCACTGCAGGGACTAACCTCAATTTTCATCCTGGCTTTCTGCTGTCACACCAAAGGCATTTTACTCTGAGGATTAATGAGTTCACGCTACACATTCACTGCTAGTTTTGACATCTACTTCTGATCAGGCAGAAATTGTTCTCCACCAGGAAAAGGAGGAATAAACATTTGCTTTCCAGGACAGCAGGCTGGTCTTTACTTCTCCTTGCCTGACTTCCAGACTGAGTAATGTAACCCTGCCTGTGGGAGTGAGCGCTGAGGAGTGCCAGCAGGTTGTGAAAACAGCCCAGTGCACACACTCTGCTGAAATCTTCCTTACACAGGGGGTAATTTCTCCAGGTATCAGTCACCACTGATGTGTTATTGCCTGCTGCCACCAAGGACAAAAGCTCATTGCACTCTTTGAGGATAGCTTTCAACTCATGACAAGCATGGGTTTGGTTTGGCTTCTTGCGGCTTATTTCTTTCTGGCTTAGGTGTACGGACACTACCTATGCATTTACACAGCTCTCCTTACTGCTAAAATCAATATCTTTCCATTGCAACAGTATGAGCATCATCACTCCCATAAAATAGGAATTTAAAATCCCTAAAGGCTTCACTGAGAAAAGCTGTCTGTGTATCCATGCCCATGGGAAGGATAGTGCTTTTCTCAAGGTGCCATTTTCAAATGCCTGTACAACTTTCATTCCTGAAAGGCGGCAGAGTGAATAAAATGTAGCTGTACTGTCACCAAAAAAAGACAAATGCAAGTAGAACTGAGATTGAACGACCACATGGTGATCTTGTCACAGGATTCCTGAGGCACCAAATGCTTATTATCTCACCAGACATTCACTGCACAGTCCCAAGCCTTCCTTAGAGTGCACTATGTGCCTTTGCACCAGGAGCAGTATTAGACATTTATTTATAAAAACTTTGTAAATACTGGCTTTTCTTCTCAATAACCCCGAGCTGAGCACATATCATTACCCATTTCTTGGTGAGTCTGTGAAGCAGAGGACGACTCTGCTAAAGGCCAAAACTGCTGAGAATATGCTGACTTTCAGATTCCCAACCAGAAATTCAAGCATCTCACTTGCCAATGAATTTTGCACTTCATAGAGGATTTGCCCATCCAAAATAGACATCCCACAGACTGCAGTGCTTTGTGTGAGTACCCAACATCTCTGTTACAAGGGTTCAAATCTGGACATTCAGAAAGAGTTTCGTTTTGAGACAATTGCCTGGGATTTTACAATTGCTGTTGCATAACAACAATTACACACCATATTAGAAATATTAAAAACAGATCTTCCAACTCAGCTCTTGCCATTGTGAAAACAGATCAACAATACAGATTTGACAGATTTTTCCTTCATCCTGGGCAGTGTGCTGTAGCCATGCTATCGGCCCTCACTTTCCATGAATCTATGTCCATCTCTACACTCTACCACCCTGTTTTCCTCATGGAGATAGCAACAGGAGTCCCAGTAGGCAGGACAGAAAGCTGAAGGCTGTTGATGCACACATTGCTTTGTAACAATAATGTAAACAGCTCTTTGTAGCTTATTTTGGAAAACAAGATGAAAGTCTGACCTCAGCAAGTTAAATTTACTTTTGCATCTTCTAAAGTACAAAAACAGATCTCCCAGAAGTGCTTTGGCATGAATACGGGTTTTTTTTAAATGAGTCTTGTTCCCCTGAGATGAATATCTCATTTTAAAAATAAATATAAGTAAAGCCAGCAAAACAAATCACTATTATAACTTGACAGGAAAAGAAAACCTGGTTCTGTTCTATGAAGAACATGCGAAGTTGCTCTGGGAAAAAAGCTACCAACTTAAGGAAGATTAAGTAATTTTCTGGAGGGGAGAGAACACTTAAGAGTGGTTGCACAAGTCAGCACTAAGGTGCTTCTAACTCAGTATCTTCACTCCTTAAGCACTAGCCCAGATCAGAGTGTAGGAACATGTACTTCTGTCAATATTATCCCTGTCTCCAGCCCTTTTCAGGGATTTTTTGGCTAGATATGGCTTCTTTGGTATTAGTAGCCCTTCACAGAGTTCCATGAATTTGTCTGGTCTCCTCCTGAGCCACAAGAACTTTCAGTAGTCACAACATCTTTTAGGCAAAGTGTCTAACCACTCAATTACCTATCCTATGAAAATCCACTTTACTATTTATTGCTTTTAGCCTGGCTCCTGCTGGCTTCATTTGGTGTCCCACAGTCTTTTTTAAAAGAGGCAGTGAACTTAATCTCTGCTCATCATTTCCACACCATTCACAGCTATGACCTTTATGAAGTTCTCTTCTGCTCCCACCTCTTCCCTAATCCCTGTCTACAGATCTGGCCTTCCCACTCCAGAGCCATGGGCAGGTAGAACATGGTGTTTCTCCAGCACAGCAAGACTTGGTCAGGCAGGTTCTATACCCGGCATGGCAGGTGTCTCTTTTTCCTTATCAACCAGCCCTTTAAAGGATAAGAGTTTGTGAGCAGTGCCTTGTCCTAATTGCATTATTCCATTAGCTCAAAGGACAGAGCTTTATCTCACAGTAATCGAGGTAGCAGCAGCAGCCTGAGCTTCGTGAAGGATTACTGCCTTGAGCCCTGGGAGGAGCAGGCTACGTCTGTCAGCTCATGTCCTCTTCTACATGTCCAACCCCCACAACCAAAGCCAATCACAATAAGTCCCCTCTTCTTACAGAATCCTGATAATTGATTTCCCACAGCTGCTCCTGGGTCTTGTTCCAACCCTGAACATTCCCAAATGTTCAGAGAAATTGCAAGGCCTTTTCCGAGGTTTGGGCCCAGCCTTGTTTTTGCCCTCACAGCATCCCTCATGTCCAAGCTCCTGGCACAGCACTCATCTACATAAATGTAGGTGTCTATGTGTCACCTAATCATTCAACACTCCTCTCACACTGGTAGACACCCACTCAGTAGCATCTCTGGAGCATTTCTTCTCTGAAAGGAGCCAGAATAGCTCAGAGGAAACCACAAAGTACCTACTTTTTCCTATTAACTATACAAGAATAGAGGATGAGTAACTCAGGTGCAAACGTTTACATCCTAGACTTCTAAAGTCAGACATCTCTTGGCATCAAAAAAGGATTATGCATGCTGCTAAAATAATGCAAACTTTTTCTAGACAAAAGGATATATTAATTCAACAAACACAAATTTTAACAATTCCTACACATTGGGTTTCAAAGTTTGTTATTAAATGGAGAACTGTTTATGATTATAAACTCAATAAAACAAAACCTAAATAATTAAAGGAGAGGCTTTTGCTTTCAGCAGAGATTTAGAAAATAATTGAGTTCTCTAAAACAACTGCAACTATACTGCAGCCCATTTAGAAAGACACAAGCAAGGGTAATTTTATTTAAGACAACGAATCTGATTTCTTTTTGATCTTGCATTTAATATCTGCAAAGGACAAAGAATAAAGCTTCACAGAGCTCTGTGGATGTTCTCCTGCAGCATCTCAGTCAAAATATATTAGAAATGGTAGAGGTCTATGTAGTGGGTTAACCTGAATTGACAGACAACCTGTTAAACCAATTACGTTTCTCTCAATGTCACATATTTAAACTGCGTAGAAAGGCGGGATTTTGGAGGGTTTCTTTCCTTTCCAGCTGGGTGCTGGGACGGGACGGAGGGGTGGCCTCAGAGCCCAGGGCCCGCTAGGCTGGGCCGGGTGCCCTCCTGTCCCTCCTGCCCCCCACTCCGAGCGCCACAGCACGGACTGGGTCGCTGGGAGGGGGAACT
>VZRS01007284.1:81769-148569 GCA_013398055.1 Ifrita kowaldi
AAACCACTACAGTCTAGTTCACTGAACTCTGCCAAATGCCTCTCTTGAGTTGCATTCTTACTGCTTGTTACGTTCTAGTTTTAAGTATCCAAAATGTTGGAATGCTGTTGTATAGCTAGAAATTATGGTAAGGAAGGTTTTCCTCATGTTCAGCTTGAAATTTCTTTAGGTTCACCCAACCATCCCTTATTGTAGCTTTTTTATGTCCCCATATTGTTTATATGTTATGTGCCCCCCCCTTGTTTGTATTTATCCTTCAAATATTTTTAAATCAAAGCACATCCCTCGAAACCCTGAGATGCTCAAAGTGACTCTCTACTGTCCTACAGCTCTTCTACCAAGTTTCTCAGGGCTCAGGTGCCAACCTCTCATGTTCTTGTAGGTGCCAGTTACAGCAGCAGAGCCATGAGGAGCTCTTCCCGGCCAGGCTGCACCAAAGGAGAAATCCTACCCCCAGCTAAGCCAGGGAGAGAGCTTTGGCTCACATTAATGGTGTTACCAGTGGTTCCACAACCAGGATGGGCTCAGGTACCACCATGGAGTCTTCATCCCCAGTAAGACCTAACGTACTCATTGCCTGGGGTTTTTGCATGCTGGCAGCACATCCAAGAGGCCAAGCCTAATTAATTGCCACCTTCTGCATCTGCTAGGAAGCCACCACTGCTTCCTTCTGCTCATGGAAACATCCAGAGGAGTAAAGACACTCAGGGACTGCCACCATGCTCCAAGCCACCAGCAGGTATGTGGTAGATGAAGGTTGTTCATTATTGCAGTACCTGATAGATGTTTCTTTTCAAATCTTTATGATTTGCCTAATAAGTTTCGGATTAAAGCCTGGAGGCCAAATTCTCTCCTCTACCCATCCATTTCCTTTTGGGAAAGAGAATGCATATGAACCTGGCTTGGCAAATCTAATGGTATTCATTCCGCCATTCAGCTTCACTCTCTCTATTTTCCCCTTAGCTCCTTTCACCTAGGATTTCATATTCTTATGCAATTTTATGCATGTTTATTTCATTATATTATATTTCATCTTCTGTGTATAATCACTGGCCTCGGCCCCATAAACTAGATGCAATTTACACAAAATTAAAGTAATTCCTCACCTGTAAGGTTCCATACAGCACAGTGGAAAGGAGAGTAACATTAATGGGAACAGCCTGAAATGTAAACTATGCAGTCCCATCCCACCATGTGTTCTCAGACAGCTTCATACAACTTCAGCAATCCAGTCTCCCACTGTGGAACCTACTGTTACTAACGTTACCATTTTTGCTGAAAAGCAGGTGCCTTTGAACAGCCGTTAAAGAAGCCAGAAAATAAGGTTGTACTCCTAAAGGCTTTTAAATCTGTTTCTAAAAGTCTGTAATAATGCTAGCTAGACTCTGGTGAAAATGCATCTACTGTTGTCTCTTGGTAGTGCTAAAAGTGTGTTTGCAAAGAAGGCCAGGGCAAGCAAGCAAGATGCTCAAGAGGGAATGCTAATCCTGCGGAATTCACAGCACAGACATGGGTGCAATTGTAGGTGACAAATTATATTTGGGTGGAAAGACTGAGAAATTCATTTCATGAGGGTTAGGAAGAAATGAGCATGAGGTTTCCTAATAACCTGAAGGGAGAAAAGAGATAACGTGTTACTAGAGAGGGGTAGTGACAAGAGCTGCCAGCTGGGATCAGCCATGGAAGGAGAAAGGGGACAATGTACTCATGGTCAGCTCCTCCACAGAGACCTACCAGGAGTCCTGGGATATTTGCTTTATTACAGCTTCCATCTGGTATCAAACAAAGCATCCAACTACAACAGGCTGTTCTCTTGCCACTTCCCTGTGGCACCCCAGTCTAAGATTTTGCTGGTTTCATGTGTGTGTGTTTCTCTTTTAATAATCATATAAGAGGATTTCAGATATTTTTCCCCTGGTGCTTTCACTCCATTTAGCATTGTGAAAATCTCCTCTGCTTTGTAGTTTAGCTCTGCCTAGGGTTTGTGTTTTGCACGCTCTGATTGAATGAGGGCACTAATCCAACAATGGGGTTGCCCATGAAAATTTGTTCAACCTTTGCTTCAAGTTATAAAAGAAAAACATAAATCTCTGCTTCTCACGGAGATGGAGATTGACTTTATTAGGTCAAGGTTTATTCAAAATTAAAATATTGAGCCATATTTTCAAGCTAAACCCACAAGTGACAAAACCCGTGATCCTGAAATTTCACACACACAGAGGCACCTTACTTTTGATTTCCAGACGTTCCAGGTAGGTGATGTCTCACCTCTGTGCATGCCCAGAACTGCCTGCATCTCAGCAGGGCTGAACAGCTCAGCACTGCAGCCTGAGTAGGCTCCAGAACCTCATGTCCCCTAAGGGGCTCCGTCTGAAGGGTGTTTTCAGAACACTCAACAAGATTAGGCACCCCATGAAGTGCACTGATGGCAGACACTTCCTTTTAGAATAGAGCCAAAGGAAGCCAGCAACCTTCTCACCTATCCCTGCTACTTAATAGCCTGGGGATTAGAGTGCACACCCAGGAAGGAGAAGACCCAGGCTCTGTTCTCTACACCAAGCCTCAGGTAATCCAAAGCAGCCTCTTAGGGACACCTTGCTAAAGGTCAGCCTGGGAGCGAGGCCTCTCCAACCTGCTACTGAAGCTGCCGAACACAAGGGAATTCAGGACCCCACCAAGCCAGAGTGAAAGCACACTCCTATTTCCTGGCTACGTGGGGCAAAATTCTGCTCCCAGATGAGTCCCCACATTTCTTCAGATCCACTGCCCACCATGGTGATGAATCTATGAAGACAAGTATTCTGTAACATAAAAGGTTAAAATATCTAAATCTTCTTACTATCAGGTTGCCCTATATATTCCAACCAGATTATTATATCCAGGCATCTAAAAATCCTTTCTTAATATTTGTTTCTGCCACAAAAAGTAGGAAAAAACCACAAACACATAAAGACTTTGGGAAAAAAAAAAGCAAACAGCTTTCAGACAGGAATCTCAAAACAGTAAGGAGGCATTAAGTGGTACAGCACCAGCCTTCAAATAACAGGATTTATAATACCCATTTTCCACTGTCACGCCTCCCCCCCTCCCCAGTTAGCTGCAGCCCATTTCAAATGGTAAGACAAGTATAGATTTCTGGCTCCATTCCCAATCTGTTTCTCTGCTTCAGGGCTTCTCCCATTCTCTCCTGCTCACTTGGAACTCACATAACAGCATTGCTAACCCATTTCAAAATGCTGGGAAAGAAAGTTTGGTATCTGCACCTGTAACTCTCATTGCTTTCACTATTTCCAGCTTCCTCCTCATTTAGATCCCCCATTTAACTCACACACAACATCCTCAGCTAAGGAGCCCTTTATTTTCAATAAGGCTTCAAAAACTCACACTGTCAGATACTCCACGCAAAACTCAAAGAAAGAAGCTTTGGGATTGAGGAAGCAGCTAACAGGAACACAAGGAATGAGGATATTAAGAGAGGAGTGTGTTACAGAGTTTCTCAGCAGTTACTACTCGTGCTTAAAAACTGCGCAGTTGATGAACTGTGGGGTTTTTTCCTGCCCTATACAAAATTGATGCACCACACATCAAAATACACAACATATTCCTGCACTGTTATCTCTGCATCTGCCTATTTCTCCATTTCACACACCTTTAAATCCCTAAACTGTATCTTTCCTCACCTTCATAGGGCTCCTCTACTCTAACAGTGATTTATCTGTGAATAGCTTCACACCCATCTTGTTTCTTAGCCCTTCTCTCTCTCTCGGCAAGAGGATGATCAACCCCTTTCAACAGCTGCAGTGCTCCCCCAGCCTCCTCTTCCTACAACAACAAATTGTTACCTCCACCCAGGATTCCAATGGAAAAGCAAAGTACATTTTTCTGCAAGATGTGTTGTCCTCGCACGGAGAAGGCATTTGATTGAGATGCAAAGCACCTTCCCCTTTTTCCCCTCCCACCCCAATTTGCTAAAAGATTGAAGCTGTCTCAGCAGAAATGCATCACAGCAGGGTCCTAATATTCTTTAGGAACACTGAAATCATATAGAATATCCTGAGCTGGAAGGGCCCCACAACGATTATCGAAGTCCAGTTCCTGGCCCTGCACAAGACAGTCCCAAGGATACCAACCCCACTCCCTAAAATCTTAAGAGCGTGGCAGCAGCTGGACTCTGTCTTCCCAGCTTCTAAGCATGTGTGCACAAGTTTCATTCTGTTCATGTCCTGAGCTATCCAAGCTCTCCTTGCTGGGCCCCGGACAGGTCACCTTGCTGCAGCAACTGCTAACTTCTGACTCCATAATGGAGAGTGTTTCCTCTCCTAGAACACACTGCTAGGAAGAGCTGGCTGCTGCTGTGGGAAGCAGCCGCTGGGACCCGCAGGACCGAGCGAGGCTCCCTCTGCCCAGCACAGCTGCCGCAGCTACCTCTGCTGGCAGGAGGCTGCAGCGGGGGAGCCTCCAGGAACAGGCTCAGGCTCCTCGAACGTCTCAATCTGACCAGGCAGAAGCAATACAATTCCATTTCTGCAGATCTGTCTTCCCCAATATTCCACCTCTTCAGCAGAATATATGGCCACACTGGTCCCCCCGACCCTTGTCACTAGGGTTGGAAAGTCTCTAAACCAGCAGAGATTCTGCTGTAACATTTTGAGGAAAGCACCCATGTTTCCCACAGCCACAATTAATTCTGCTGCTCGGAGCTAGCAGGGGAATTACATTGCAATAGTGGCTCCAGGGAAGATGAGAACTGCTACAAGCAGGTTTGATAGCTTTCTGTCACCTTCCACAAATTTTCCTTATCAGCCAACATTCTTATTGAGTAAAGAACAACCTCATTGTGCAAAACCAGAACAGTGTGTCTTGGGGTGACACAGTGGAATGATATTTCCCTTCCATGCTGCAACTTAACCTAAAAATACTAATTTTACAGCAGTTGTCACCAAATGTAACTGCTCTAAAATTTCTGAAAGCCTTTGTAGCCTCCAGCTGAGTCTGAATACGGAGATGTCCTGTCACAGCTGCTTCCTCCATCACTTCAGGTGATAGCTTGAAAAGGAGTTTGCATTTATGTTGTTGTCTTGGGGTGACTTCATGATGTGTATCCCTTATCACTGCTCTATGCCCAGAAATCAATCCAATCAATCAATCCTGTGCCTTTCTGTGCCTTTAAACTGAGCCCGAGAGTGGGGAGAAAAACACCGAGTCAACTTTTGAAAACAATTGTTCAAGGACACAGAGACACTGCTCTGCGTCCTGCTGCCGTGAGAAGAGCAGGGGAAGCACTCTTGGTGCTTTTCAGCCACTTTCGGCTCCTTTTCTCCAGCGGGAGATGGAGAATTGAACTTTGTTTTCCTGGGACTTCGGTTTTTCCCTTCTTCTCTTCTGGACTGTTTCAACATCAGAACACACTGGGAGAATTTTTTCCCGAGGCCCCGAGGTGGGCCCACACCAACCCAGCTCCGAGGAGGAGGAGAGAGACCACACCTACAGAAGGACTCTGAAATCTTCCCAGGTTTCTCTCCACAGCAAGGGATTTTATTATTCAGCATTATTATTCTTTTCCTGTGTGCATGCTAAATAAATAGGTTTTTTCCCCTTCCATTTTCCCCCGAAGAAAATTTTTTTTCCCCGAACCTGGTGGGGGAGGGGTGGTTGCAACCTGCCTTCTTTCAGAAGATGTTTTCTTCCAAATTCGTCCAAACCAGCACAGTTGTCCATACTTTAACTAGCATGTAGCTAAGTGGAAGTTTCCACAAGCATATTGTACACTCAAAAATGAACAATATATCCCCCAAAGGATTTCTAAGGACAACAAAAAGTTAATTCACAATACTACTCTCTAGCACATGAAGCACTAATTGCTGGTTTTCAGTGCTCTGTAGAAGTGGTATCAAAACTTTAATTTGTATGGACAAAGTTTAATGGGATTTTTAGTTTCATAATTAAAAAACAGACACAACCATAGCAAACTCCTGAAGAAAACCTGGTTTAAGTATCCAAGAGCTCACATAAGTACGACAGTAATAAAATCACATTCTAAGGCAGGCTAGGCCAAACCACTTGCTACAGAAGCAGATAGAGTAGAAACTTGTGACATACCTGTCTAAGCATGGATTAAAAAAAAAAGTGTTAAGGTGCTATGTACAATTTCCATATACAAAATGTACTACGTAGGCACCAGAGCCTAGAAGGATATGGCATGAAAGGAGCTGGTCACAGTGAGGAGGTGGACACACCAAGAACAGCCCCTGCAGAGAGAAACAACTTTCCCGTGTCTGCAGCTCAGCCAGCCAACCACTGCTGCAGTGACCATTTTAGACAGCGTGGAAGGGAATTCTGAAGGATGCAAAGCCCAGAGTGCACATCAGCAGGAAATGTGGATTAAATATTCCACGAAAAAAAACCCTTCAAAAATAAACTTCTTGAAGATCTACTTTTCAAAAGCCTGTATTTTATTTTACAAAAGTATTTATAAACCAACAACCAAAAGAAAAGGCAAATCTGAGCATAAAGCAGCTGCTTTACCTGTCATATTTTCATCTTTGTCATTGTAAATGACTCACATAACCTACAGTTTCCTGAGCCACCTCAGCTAATACATAATTAAGAAGTTTATCCCATGCTTCCCGGCGTTTTCATGCACAGAGTTTCTGATCTTTGTCCCTGTATTAAAATTAGGTCCGTGCCGATCACAGCCTCCTTTGCCACCTGCAAATCCCCACGGCCGCGTCCCAGTGAGCCCTGCGCCTTCCCCCGCCGCCGAAAGGGTGACGGCGCTACTGCTCCCTATGGACTCTGGGCAAGGCAAGGCTTGTCCCGACACGCGGCCCTTACGCGCACGGGAGCTGTACCAGCAAGGGAAGGAGCAGATATTCCAGCTCTGCCTGTCAAGTCTGCATTTCAAAGGCTCTGCCTGGGTGTGGGAAAGAATAGAAAGGGTCTGCCAGTCCACATGCAAAACTCCACACTCTGCTGCCCCAACTGCCAGCCTGTCGCTCAGGACTGGAGCACGTCCCCACCCGCCCCTTCCCACTGAGTTAATACCAGTCATGCTCAGTGGCACAAACTCCATTTCTCTCCCATCTTATCTGTCAAACGACACATGTCCTTTAATATACATGTTTTTAAAAATTGAATGCCCAGCACTCTAAAAGAGAGAGAGCATCCAAAACAGGCAAGGCTACTGCCTTGGGGAAAGAGGGTTGAGGAGCAGCCAGTGCAGTTTCTCAATTACTTCACTTAAAAATCATAGAATAATAGAATGGTTTTGGTTGGAAAAGACCTTAAAGATCACCTAGTTCCAATCTCACTGCCATGGGCAGGGACACCTTCCACCAGACCAGGTTGCTCAGAGCCCCACCCAGTCTGGCCTTGAACTCTTCCAGGATGGATGACAAGTATTAATTTGTGGGGTCTTCTCCATGGATAGAGGTTTTTTAATGCTAGAGCCTATTTTCATGCAGATGGATGGTTTCCTTAGCCCAAAATCAGACTACTGTTGTTCCCAAGAGGAATGTTACATCTTCCCAAATCTCTTTCACCAGCTGCAATGGGCACATCTCTGATTCACAGCCATGACTCAGATTTTAAGCAGGGAATGTTTTGTGGGTGTACATGTATTCTCTTCAATTTGTGGCTACTGTAAGGTTTAGATACACCATTACCAGTACACTAAAACATGTGCTAGCAGACACCCACTTGGGGGAAAGGAGAATTTCACTTGGAATCACTGAGACAAGGCTACAGATGAGCTTCACATGACTCCTTTTCACGGCTTCAGATGGCAGGCAGAACATACAGGCAAAACCATGAACGTAGTTTTGAAAGCCCAATTTCCAAGTCTTTTTGAGCTGCCAGATGGTGAGATGACCCCTAAACTTAAATGTTCAAATATTCATTACTGCTATCTAGATTACTAGCTATCATTTAAGTCTATTATGAAAATCAAGCAGCACAGAGGATGCAGATTGCATACAGAATTCTGGCCACTGCTGCTTTCCTTCCGCACTGAGAAGCAGATGGCTCTTCAGTTACCAACCCACTGATGGGAACCTCTACCCCCAGTCCCAGCTCCCACAGGAATATATTAATGACTAAATTACAGATCCCTTGTCTAAATTACTGTTTTCTAGTCCCTTGAATATTGCAATGAAAAATACACAAAAAGCCTTGGGAAGCAGGTGAGAGCTCACCCTTTTTGATTTACCTTCAAGCCAGTTTAAGTTTGTGCAAATCCAAGAGAGGTGACAGGCCCTGCTTGCCTTAATAAGACTGTGGCACTCTTCTGGTCAAGGAAAGAATGAAGACAGACCCAAAAAGGCCAAGTCTCACGTTTCTTGAACGCACACTGGCATCACTGCTTGTGCCTCTCTTTAAAAGAGAACAAACCCCGAAGAGAGCATGCGATGTGCTGGGTTCTGTGCACTACATCAACTTCTGCAGCGTAAGGATCAGCAGATCGTTCACACCCTTCCACTGACAGCTTCCTCTGGATTAGCTCCAGGCAGCACCTCACTCCGTGTATCTCACCACTCTGAAGGAGGCAAATGCCCGGCCTTTCTTAAAACTGGCTTCAAATGTACAGATGAGTACACAGTATCACGAGTTTCAGACATCTTTTTTTATTCTCTCAAACTCAGGTTTTGATGATCACAAATTCTATTAAGCTGGTGACTGGAAAGAAGAAAGGAAAATGGACCCATGCTTAGAGCTTTTAAGAAAACAGACCAAGTACATCTTATGAAACTCAACTGAAACTGTTCAATATAATGCGAAATACTACCAGAGAAGTACTGCACTTTTTATCATATACACCTAGTAGGTTATAAATTATATAACCAACATTAAAAGACGGGCAACAGCAACCTGCCAAGTCTCAAGACTGCCCTCAAATCACTCCTCTTTACTAACTGTTGACAGCTACACTGCTACTGTTCTCAGCTGCTGGAAAAAGCCAGTTTGACACACATCAGGAACCACCAGCTTCCAGGAAAAGGTGATAATTACAGTGTTTGCCATTCAGTGATTATGTTAAGAACAAGGCCTCTTTCAGATGGCAACATGCATGACAATCTCCTTATGCATCCATTGCTCCTGTAAACACTAATATATTGAATCTTTGGCTGGATAAGAGTCAGACTGAAAGAACAGATGGCTTTGTCAGCTTTGCCAGTGGCTATACAGACATTGGCAAGTGTTTTGTTTTGTCCCACATTACTTTCTGTAGTCCTAAAATATATGATTTTCTGTTCATGGTATACAACTATATCAAAGATTTGGCGAGCAAATTCTACAGAACACCAGTGTGTGATTGTATTTATCTCAGTGGAAGAGTGGAAGGAAGGACACACGAAGCTGGTACAGCACTCCTCTGTAAAATACCGGAGATTTCCAGCTAATCCAGAAGCTCTAGAAAAGAGTTCACATACACCAAGCTCACCGGTGGTTCAAGATACTGTAACAGATTAGTAAAGCATGCACCCAGCACTTTCCCTGGCTGAGGAGGAAGAACTTATGATGGCGTTAATGCCAGCTGCTTGTTACTCCAGCCAAAACAACCAAACCAAGTGAGTATTTCAGTTTTGCTTAAATCACCACTCAGCCTTCAGTCACCAGGGTCCTAAAAAGAGTGTAGACATGAATGTGGAAGTAATTCCCTAAATTACTAGAACTGTTTCAGAAGTGACTAACAGTACCTTTTGGCTTGCTCTGTACTAGTTCTGAGGTTTAGTTCTTCACTTCCCAGATGCATGTGCAAGGCTGGGCTTACTGGGGAGACTAAGGGACCTTTCATGTCTTGTGCTGTGCTCCTGGGATAGTTGATGGGAGCAGCACCAACACATGACTGCCAGATGCCAAACAGCCAGCCTCTCATCTACCTCCACTTTTGCTGCCTGTTATTTTCTTCCCACATATGTTTATTAAAGCCTTGCACTGTTTTAAAATTATTATATTCAAACACTTTTTTGATCCTTCCTCCTCTTTTCCCTGACAAAATTGAAAAATGCTGTTTTCTTATCAACTCAGAAGCGCAGTACAACTTACCATAAACAAGAAAAGACAAATTCAGATTTGTAATCAGAGAAAATAATCAGTGCAAGAACAATTGCTTCTGGAGAATATGTTTTCATATATCATGATATCTTAGATTAATTAACTCTAGGTACTTACCACGTTTGTAAAAAACAAGGACAGTCCTAAAATATTTGTCCTAGGGTACCAAAAATTTATTCTCAATAATCAATACTATGTTGCAGTACTTGTTTTTAAAGTCAACTTTTTTAAGGATAACTGAAAGATATCAGTTTATAAAATTTGTTTCTCCATTGACCAATTTCTGTATTCTGCTTTTTTGGAAAGGTGATGTACTCATTGAAAGTAATGATACTCTCTGCTTTGCTAACAGTTTATGTTACGGTGATTAAATATCTTTCATAGCTCTGGCTGCCTTGTGTATATGAACACACTAAAATGCAGGTACACGCTTTTCTTTCCCAGAACTAGACAAACAATCTCAAGACAAACTAAAACATCATAGAAATACCTTTTCAGTTAGTGTAAGAATGATCAGTAGTACTGAATACCAGAGGTAAAATGCATTTTGATATTAGGCATACATGAGATGTATGAAACCATTATGTTTCCAGACTCAGCTGTATGGCTTCCTATATACCAGCAGGTCATACATGTAAATAGGCTTATGACAAACAAACAAAAAAAGCAGTACAGTTATACCAGTTTCTTCTAGTAAAATATTAAAACTATGGCATTTTTGGCTATCTTCTCTTTTTACAATTTGCCCCTCCTGTTAATACCCATTGGCACTTTATATTTTGAACCTACACTTGCCAGAGGTATTGGCTGCCAGGCTGAAGTTCTACATTACAAACTGCATCCCTGTGTGCCAGCAATAATTTTGGTGACATAACCCAGCTACAGGGGTCTGAATTTTGCACTACCTTCTTCCTGATGGAGAAGGTGTGATTTATAAAGAAGAATTCAAAATGTTTCCCAGCTATAACTGCATTTCCTAAGAGGCACCGAAAAGACTGAGTTTGTGTGTAATTATGAAAGGCATCGTCTGGGGTGCCAACTGCACTGAAATAGATTAATATTTTTAACTCACTAAACATGTCTCAACTCAGCAGCATGCTTATCTAAACCCCAAAATACTACTTTTGATGGTTTAGATATGCAAAAATTCAGAGATAAGGTAATGCTAAAACTTCGCACGTTTGGGCTAGAGCGGTGAAGTTCTTGTGTTGTCTGTGAAATGATTCTAAAAATAAATTGGTCAAGCCTTCTTCAAATTCAACCTCAAAATTTTGCTACGGCAATCTATATTTAAATAAAGCTTTTATTAACCCTTTTATGAACAAGCTTAAAATCTGTTGACTCAAATACAAGATAAAACACATTTGTTTACAGAAACTTTGGTGTCAGTGTTAGTTTGTTTTCTGGAAAAAGGATCTGATAATTCAGCATTCAGGCAATATTTTTCCTTTTTTTTTTTTTTGTATTATGCAATAGAATATTGCCCCTATTTTTTGTCCTAAGATGTAATTAATTAATTTTTTTTTTAATAGAGTACAGAAATGCTCCACACTGAAATAGATTAAAAGTTGTTCCAGTCAAAATCTATGCTGATGTGTCTCCTGTTTACTACACCTGGTGACAGTATAAGCACCTGTGCTGTCTCCAACCACACAGAGACAACTCTAAACTAACACTTGAGACAATTATTTACTGCGCCATGTTACAATCAGTTAAAAAACCTCACTTCTTTAAGACATAAATCCATGTAAAAAATCTAGATCTTAGTGTAGCGGGATAAAACACCATAAATATGGAAGGAATGTTTACTGCCCTTTATTGTTTATTGCCCTTTTATCATCCTTAGCAAAATCCACATCAGAAAAACATAGCACCACTTCTTGATGCATTTCCTAGTTAACCATAGAAAGTTTCCTATATCCTCTAGATAGCATATGAATGCAGTATCATTAAAGAAATAAGAGACAGCAACAATCTGGGAGTTGGAGAGAAACCTTTCTTTCTAGTGAAGAACTAGAAAAAGAAAAGAGGAGTAAAAAGTTCCCTCCAAAGGTTTTTTTTCTTTAAAATTAGTTCTTGATGTGTGGATTTTTAGTAGGTGATACTACACAATCTAAAAAAAATATTGCAAATAGTAAATATCTACATATGTATTTTTACATGCACACAAATAAATCTGGCAAAAATAGAACATTTAAACTTAATATTTATCCTGTCAGTCATAATTGCAGGCATAGACATGAGGAAGCTCTTTTCTGCAGCAGGCATTCAGTGTGTTCAAACTCTCAATGCTCTTAAATTCCATTCACTTCCAGTGGTAGAGTTAGTACGTTTTAAAATTAGTTTGCTTGTTTGAGAGTGAACAGTCACCATGCCAACACTGATGAACAACACAGGACATGAAATAGCCTGTGGATTTCTTGTCTCACCCCAACAGCTGGAAATCTAATTGGGGCAGAGGAAAACAAAACATGATAAAAACAACCATAGGAGTCAGGAGGGAAAACAAGAAACAAGCAGTATGAGTTTATGTGGAAACAAACATAGATACCCATCCATGTAGTGTTTCTACCCAGTACACTGGAGAAAAAACATTTTTCAGTTACCAGTCTACTGTATGCTTTCCCATTAAGAAGGTGGTTTCACAAGCCATTGAACTCTATCTTTGATGTTCATGATAACTATTCCTAACTGTTTGTGAACTACACCACTTAAATCCCCTCAAACGTCAGTTTATTTTTTCTTGTAACGTATTCCTGCAGTGTGGGATTAACAGACACAGGGGAGGCCTTCAGGCACTGAGAATGTAAATTAGCCTAATCTCAAGAAAACAAGATGTGCACTTAACCATAAATACTTTTTATAATCACATCAAACATGACATACCTGGTATTCAGTTTTATATAAATTAGTTGTTATGTCAGACCTACTTCTGAGGTTATCCAAAACCCAAATATGTAACATAATTTCTACTCTTCAGGCCTGAATAATATTTACAGACATTAATGCTATATCCAGCTCTACAATCATTCGAGACACATTATATAACTTTATTTTTTTATTTGACAAGCAGCAGTATCATGTTCGTCATTTTTTTTTACATTTTAATGTAGATACAATTATTAGGTTATCTGTCATATTACAATATTTAGGTTTTTTGTGTGATTTTTTTGTTTTTTACTTTGTCTTAAGATACATTAAAAAACATCAACTGCAAACGTGAAAGGGGAGGGGAAAAAAAAAAGCATGGTACCCAACCAATTCTCCACATTTCAGCAATACTTCACTCATTCTTTTAGTAAAGTTTTAAGAAATGTCGTAATGACATGAGCTTGAAATATCTATAGGCATTTTCATTGACGCTCATGACATGGCACTGGTGATGTTGTAAACAGCAGAAAAACAGGGGCTGCCAAGTGACCAATTATGGAGGCACAGGCCTGCCTCGTCCCACAGGAACACACCAAACAGTGACAGCAATGATCTCCTTACAATCATACCTGCAGGATAGCAACATCATGCTACATAACTGTATTCATCTGCAGAGGCCTGGCTTCGCTCTATGTACTGTTTGTCTATCAGGACTTCAATACACTTCTTAATCATGCTGATACTTGGGTTAAACCTAGCTCTTGATTGGCTAATTACCTGCAAAAGAAAGACACAGTTTTTGTGTTATTTTAATTTATCACAGCTATAAATGTCATCTAAATATTTGTTAAAGGCTTTAGGGCAAATTCAGTATATTTTTCGTTTAAAGACAGGATTAAATAACCCTGGAATAGTTAATTTATAACAACCAAGAAAGCATCTCTGTGCATTAGTGTCAAGACACTGAAACTGACTGCTCAGCTCACTGGTTACTTTGGCTGCATGTTCCCCAGATCTCTTCATTCCTCTTGCTTGCTTCATTTGTCACAGTACAAATGAAGACAAATATCCATGTTAAAAATTTATCTAATATTAACACATTTCTTCACTACTACCACAGTGGAGTTCTCCTACCACTAACCTCCTTTCCTATACGATTGGAGACAACCAGGATGATACTCTCTTCAGTCACTGAAGACAGACCTACAGTTTAGTGAGTTCCATCTGGCTATGCTGGAACTTTTTAATACGTGCAGTAAAAAGTTATTTATTGTAAAAACAAATATATATTTGCATTGTGAGATAAATTGCCACTGCAGGCAAAACTTTAGATGTCTCTTAGTAGTTCTCAGTTTTACTCATTCACTTGCAGAGAAGGGGAGGAAATTGTGTGTAATAACAGAACGTGCAAATCTTTACGTTGGAAAATTTTTCAAACAGAAGATCTTACTACTCAAGTGTCACAATATATTTTGTCTGTAGTTTTTAATTTCTTCTGTAAAGAAAATTATTTTTATTTCAGCTGAATTTCCTGTTTTCTTTACAACATTTCATGGCTGGCTTTGTCCCAGCTCTAGAGTTTGCTGGGGCCCTCTGTGAGCCAACAGAACTCACCAGGTGGAACTCACCCAGCAAAGCAAACAAAAAGCTCAAAAGAGTGAGTTTTGTTGGGCTAACAGCCAAGGGTCTGGTATGTTCCACAGCAGTACAAGTGAGGAGAAACTGGGTGCTAACAAGCTAATAGATCTGCTCAGATTTCACCTAACTTAGCTCTCCACTGAAGCTGATTGTCATCACCACACTTCAAGTATTTACTTAAGACAGAGAGAACAAAAGAGAGAATTTTGTATTGGCATGGGGTTTTTTGTTGTTGTTGGTTTTTTTTTATCAAAGACAGTACATGTAAGAAGGACAGACAAAAATACCTGATGGTCAGAATAAAAATTTTCTGGGAGTGACTGCTCTGATGTCTCCCCTCCACTACTCTTCCAGACTTACTCATTTTATGGGAAAAGCTACCTCGTCCTGCAGGCTACTGCAACATTGAGCTAGCATTGAAATTATCAGGGCGTAGCTAACACAATTAACAATCCCACAAAGACCACATGCTGACGTATACAGGTCTACCAAGGGCCTGGAATATTTTCTTGGACCCCTTACCCTAAATGAAATGTGTGATGCTGTAGTCTAAGTGTTAGAATCAGAGCTAACTACATTAGGGTTAGGAGTGTCTCAAATATCTCTCTAACAGTATAATCCTGCCCTTATAACTAAGAAAAAATATTAACGAGGTGAGAAAATATTAACTCTTCATAGTAAACAGACTCCTTGCAGAAAGATTTGTTCTTACTCAAGAAGTCAAACAGCAAATTTTAATTGCTACATGATATATAAGAATATAACCAGAATGATAAAAGTAACAATGGAACCAGAATTAGTAACAGTATCACAACTTTACTCTCTACTTCGTTTTTAACTGAGTAACCATCAAAATATCCACCTTTCCTGCAAAGCAGAAGAAAAAGGTTCAAATGTTAGTATTCTGCAATAGCCCTGCAAGAACAAAACACAGCAAGGACATATAAGGTAAGTGGCCCTTCTGTTACACAAAGGAAGAAGTGACCAGAAAGGATTTGTTTCCAAAACATAAAAATTTGTAATCTATTTCACCCTTATAAACTGGTGTCAAGCAAAGTACGTTTTAAGAAATTTTTCTAATAATTTGACAGTAGGCAGAAAAAGTATTTTCAAAGATGAAGGGGCTTGCCTACCACTTTCTAGTTCTAATTACAAATTCTTACATGATTTCATAATTGCATGGATGATTTAAATAATGGGAAACCAAATAAGCAAAGATTTTGAGAAGAATCAGGACCTATGCTGCCTCATCTTTTAGATATTCAAAACTAGATTTCTGAAATTAAGCTTGCTTTCAGACTATTATTGTACAAACACTTCTTCAACATCCAAAACCTTTAAGAGGCCTCACACTGCATCTTCTGGGCTTACAAACTCCCTAATGCTGCTTTTTTTAAATTTTTTTTTAAGAAATAAAAATTAAGTGGTGGGTGTGGTAAACTGTTTCCTCCACCACCTCAAATTACTCAACATCTCTTCACCTCTATGTTCAAAATGGTTGAATAAAGCAGGAACCTTTATTCCTCCTCCCACCAGTCTGCTCTGAGGCCATCCAGCAAGGCTCAGAGACACAAGAATGAATTAAACTGAAGAAAGAACACTTTGGAAGGTAGAGAAAAGTAAAACTGGGAACTGGCTGGAAGGAGCAAGTATTAGGCTGGAATGAGAAACACAATTAGGCAAGCAACCAGCAGACGGGAAAGTGGGAGAAAAACTAAAAGAAACAGCATTTCCTTCCCAGCCAGCCTGTGACAGTTCACAGATCATTAATCTGGAATCTAAAAAATCTAGAGAACTGTACCACTTTGTGGAAAAAGGAGATTAAAAAGTGCATGTCTCCATACTCAGACAACTTTTAAAATTTTAAGCAATGAGTAAATAAAATAATGATTAGAGCACAAAATTGGCTAAGTGCTGCTGTGGAAATTCCATACTAGAATATCCCTGTTCAGGTTTTCAACTGAACCCATAGCTCTGGCAATGATTTTTAGAGGATACAACATCTCTTGGCATCGAACCAGCTAACAGGAAAGAGCAAGAACTTAATGCTTTAGTGCTAAGACACTTTTACAAGATTAAGGGATCCCAGCTAGAGCTCCAGTACTGCAGATTAAAGTAGACCCCAGGGAAATTCTCACTAATTTCACAGGAGTACTGGTTTCCACATGGTTGAGTTTTGTAGTGTGATGTCTTACCCTACTATCCTGAAGATTTTCATGAAATCAAGCTCAAGAGAAGGACTTCCTCTTACCTCCTGAATAAGAGCATTATGTCGCAGCACTTTACGTGCTTTCATGATACGGACTATAGCAGCTTGAAGATACATTTTCCTGTCTTCATCTACAGCACTTCTGGTCTGCTCCATCTCCTGGATACAGGAAGAACAGTAATGCTTAAAATACAGTAAGACCAATAAACACTGCATAAAAGTATCTTGAATCCATACTTTTTACTTTACTGAAAGTGGTGAACTAATACAAAAATGCAGGTGAAGTTCAATTCCACACAAAGTATGACCATAAATCAAGGATATAAGATTTCATGAAAGGCAGTAGGAAGGTAGGAGAGAGGCATCTAAACCAAAATTTTTGCTAGGGAGAAAAGCAAGCAGAATTGAATATACTGTATTGAGTTTGGCAGCATATATTTATCCTGTACAAAATCCTGTGTCTTAGGAGATACACTGAGAACATGGATTAATAACACGGGAGTTGATTTTAGCTGCCAAAGGACACAAGAACATAGGAAAACAGTTGATTGGTTCTGCTGTTCTTGCAATAAGTTGCTTTTATAAACACCAGCAACAAAAAAGTCTCATGAGATAAACTAAACATCAGTACTATTTGGTACATTTTGTTTATCTTTTTCTTCTACTTTCTTGTTCCCTATTCCATCTTCTCTTGCCTATACTTTAAGTACAAAAAAAGTGTGTTGTTTGAGCTTTAAACCTACAAAATTTCTTTTGTAAATCTTTCTTCTGTAGATCTTAGTGAATCGGATATCTGCTTATACCAAACTAACGCAGTAAATTCCATTTTAGAAAAATAAACTTTCTAAGCTATTCAGGCTAGAAACACCAATGAATACTTGCCTGTGGTGTGTCTTTCTGCATTGATGTGGTAATTTTAAACTTTGTTCGTTTACTGCTGAAGTTCATATTTAATGAAAACGTAGACTCTGCCTCTATATCTTCCTGCAATAGAGAATTGTTTTTAAAAATCAGGAAAGGAACCAGAAAATAGTAACAATTTACTTTGAAAAGTCACAGTTGGGACTTACATACGTACAAAAAATTTCAGATTTGTAGTTGGAAATACTAAAATGCCACTTGAACCAGGTCAATTTTTAAAGCTAGTTTAATTAACCTATAAATTAAGTCTATTTCAGAAAACACTATGAAGAACTCTGCCATAAAAGAATTTTGTTAACAAGCAATTTCTCTTTTAATAGTTTTATAGCTTATCTTAGTTGCAAACACTCTCCATTTAAAGTTATTTTCTCCCTCCAAAGAAAGTAGGATTTCCATTTATTTATGACAGGATCTCAAGGGGGAGCTGCTGCTTTCACAATTTTTATAAAAGTTGTCTTTCAGAATTTAAGGAAAAACATCCAAGCATTTTGTTATGTTACAGCAGAAACAGCTGACAAACTGCAACTTCCACAGTGCACATCTATCTGCACATTTCTAATTTTTTTCCTGTCAGAATCTCAATTCTTTTCTACATATATATATACATATATATATTTCCCTGCAGTAAAAACACCTTTACATTCAACACAGCATGACTGGACTGATCTCTGCCATTTCCAGGCAAGAGTCTGTAAGTATTAGCAATTTCCAGCAGAATAAAGTTACTGGGGTTCTGAGACCTTGGAATCTTGCCAAACTGTCTAAAGCACAAGCATTTTAGTAAACACCGTAAATATTTATCTAAATATGCACTCAGACCAATATTAATTCTAATTTCATATCCTGCAACAAATAGTCTTTGTTCCAATATATATAAAAATCAGGATACCAGGCATAGTATAGAAAATATAACGTGAAAGGGGAAAGACCAACAGCTTTAAAAATACGAAGCTAACAAAAACTAGGCTAACACTAACTTTTAGCATTATTCTGGTGACATGGTTCAATATAAACCAAAATAAATTGTGTATTGAGCATGAACTCAAAAAGCATAATTCTAATGACCCAATGAAGATTTTGCCCAAAGCTTCTCATGCTCTTTC
Source organism: Ifrita kowaldi (assembly GCA_013398055.1). Classification (NCBI taxonomy): domain Eukaryota; kingdom Metazoa; phylum Chordata; class Aves; order Passeriformes; family Cinclosomatidae; genus Ifrita; species Ifrita kowaldi. The sequence goes on from VZRS01007284.1 coordinate 100,565, forward strand.
CCCACACCCGTTCAAAAAATGAACAAACAAGCAAATGCAAACTACAAGGTTTAATACACTGTGCTTTTCTGTTTGGCTCAGATACAGGTAAAGAGAAGTTTGTGTGTTGAATTCCACTGCTTAAGCCACTAAAGTTCACTTGTTTATTTAATAAGTAAGCTGATAGACTGTCTACAGATCTGCTATCACATTGCTGGATTGAGTACAAAGAAAACAGAAGTAGTAAAGATGCTTGAACAGTCTGGAAGGTAAAGAACTGGAAAATGCAGTGGCAAACATTAAAAAGTAAAAGGGTTGGAAAGCTGTATTATTCCTTCTTCTATGACATAAGCTTTAAGACTCTGGGTGAACCTTATACAACAGACATAAATAAATGTAAATCCTTTAAATAACAGGCAACTTTCTAAGATTATGAAAAGTCTCACTGTTTTCTGTAATAGCTTCCAGTGTTTTATTTGACCCATGGTTTAACAGACATCTTCCCAGCAACTGTTCCAACCTGAGCTCATTTCTAGATATTGGAAGCATGTCCTATGCTTCAGCCAAGCATCAGATCTTCCTTGTGATCTCACTTTCCATTTTCTAAAATTTTCCTGGTTAAAAACAAAAGCAGCTATCAGAGCAGCTTTGGATTTCTTCTTGTAAGCGAACTGAACAGCTTATCTCAGTTTCTTCTGTCTGATAAGTGGGCTTCCTGGGCTAGCTGGAAGCACATGCTCATGTCTGTATGGGATGCACAGGCACTTCTGTAGCATTTCTTGCTTAGCAGAGTAAAGTCTGTGCCCTTTGCTGTATGGGGAAAAAAGGTTTCACGTAGGCCATACAGAAGGATGAGACAGTCAGAAAAAGAAGTATCAACCATTGCCTTAATCACAAACAAAGCTCAGATATTACTGGAATTCCATGAAACTCATGGAATGGTAAGTTGCCAAACTGCAGCAAAAAATCCTCTCACATAAGTCCTCCTTGCTCTCTTTCTTCCTCCTGTAATCTGTCAGCAAGGAAGAACATGGTTGCTGCTGCTTTCAGTCTTTTAATCCCACAAACATTTTTTTAGGATCACAGTAAGACTCTGGTTCACTACTCAGGCTCCTTCCCATGATTCAGTACAACTTTGAAAGCAATGCAACAGAAAGAATAAACAGTCCCTGCATTATTACCTTTTCAGCAGCCCATGCTGCTATGGGCATAGAAAGCCTGTATGACAGGCACTCTACTTCCTTCTGTCTCTTCCTTTATAAATACAGATTTACAATTTTTCACAAGGGTCAAAAATAAAGCTTAGAAAAATAAAAGTAAACAATGGATATTAAAAAAAGTCCTCAACAAATATCAGAATGACAAGACTGAAAACACAAAACCTTTTTATATCATTATGGCATACCTTGTCTGAGTCATGGTTGATCATTTTGACATCAAGCAAAGATTTGATGGTTTTTGTCAGTTCCTTCTCATTCATTTGTGTACTGTCCTGAAGCTCCTTGTAACTGACAGTCTCACTGTTGTTGAAGGCAAGCAACACTGCCATTTGGTATGTAGTGACCATGGCTACATAAGGTTTGCACAAATAATTCATTTTTACTTCACCTGTAATGATATAAGTAGTATTTTATAAACTGATGAAAGGTGCTGAAAAGCCATCTGAAGCCTAACTACTAGAGCTCCATTACATTTCCAGACATTCAACCCACATCTGTACTTAACACTTGAAATGGAACAATGACAACTGATGTTGTGAATTTACGCATACACAATGTGGCCTACAACAACACTCCCACCCTGATTAACTATAAATACTAGACAAACACTGCAATGTAATTTATAATAATAAAAAAAGAGAAATTCCAAGTAGCCTCAACACATTGCAATGCACAAACTTCCATTAATAGCTTACACAGAATTTCAGAATAGTGATTAACAGGAAAGTTGTTTAAAGGAAAGATTTAAAAAAGTAAAACATTTGTCCATCAAAAATTTTTCATATTCTTACGTTCCTTTAATTCCCATGAAAAACAAAAAGCACTGAAGAAATCTGCCTGAAAGCAGATTTAGATTTTCTGTGTGAAGGTGAGCATGAGTTAACAGCAACCTTCTATTATCAGAACTAGATTGTCATTACATTACATTGTATTATGCTAGCATGGTTTTCACCTCCATGTGATACGTTGTAGTGCTCAGTTGTTAAAGCCTGATACTGAAAGCACTTAAAATAAAACATGATTGACTGACACCTACTAAAATAAACTAATTTAATATGTATCTTCTAAGATGTTTTTAACATATATTCCTTTATAGTAAATATAAATGTGTATTTATGTAGATACTCACACACCTGAGTAAAATAGTATAATATGCATTCCTAAAATTATTTAATATTTATGTAAGGGACATCTATAGTACAGAAACAATTCCAGGGCAGTTGTTAATAACTCAGCAGTTCTGCAGTGCTTTTTTGCAGTTAAGAACATACAACTCTAGTTTTACTTGGATTTAATAAATCACAGGTATGTAAGTTTACAAAACATAGATTTTGGAAATTCTGAGTAGTAAATATTAAATTAATTTATAACATAACATATGTCCGTTCACTTTATATACAAGACAATGTTCCAACTCCCCAGTCTTTTGCCATTTGGAAAGAACTTTTAGCAAGTAACTCTCAGATCGTAAGTTTAGCAAAACACTTATTTTTACCTGTACAAAGATAATGTAACCAAGTAAGCTTCCTTCCACTAAAATGCTGACTGTAAAATAATTCAAACTGCAAAACAAAATGAACATCAATTAGTCACACATATAAGTACTCACAATAGTTTATCACCACCCTACCACCCTAGTGAGGAAATACTGGTTTTATGTCCATCACACCACATGCAAACATTGCAGATCAACTCATGGCAGCATTTTCCTTTAGAAGATGAGTGATGACTGAATCCTAATTTAAGGTCTACCTCTGGTAATGAGAAAAACTTAAACAGATTCAAAGAACCTTTCCCTCAAATGGGATCAAACTCCCTAAACCCCACAATGCCAACACTGTGTACATACACCAATCTGGCTTATTCTGATTTGGTCTGGCAACTCTGATTAACATTGAAGGAAAATATAAAAACAGGACTTTTGACCTCTTTAAGAATTAGGTGTTTCTCCACCCAGAAGCTTGCACAGTATGAAAAAAACCAGTATTTGTACACTACTCAGATAAATATACATTTACAGGAAGCTCCAGGAGTCTCAGAAAAAGCTGCTGAACAGGTTGCCCAGTTACAGAGGCACTCACATATTTTGGAGTGCTATTGCAAAAAAATTTTTTTTTTCTTTCTCAGTCCTTGCCAGAATCCTAAGAGAACTCTCTCTATGGGTCAAATGATCAAATTGGACAGTAAATAAAGGCATTGTCAGACAATTTTCAAAGACTTCTCCCTAAAGGTCATGTTCTTATGTCTGGTAATACAAAAATTGTATTGCCTAAATTGTACTTCACCACTAAATACACCTTAGCAAAGCTGAAAACAAATATTTTGTATTTTAACAAACATTGTACACGTAACATTTAGAATACAACAATATAATCAAAAGCAACAAAATACTCCACCTCTACAAAGCTGAAATAATCACATAAGAAGAAAATATTTGGCTAAAATAAAATCTTCACTGCTTTAAGAAATCATAGAATTAGCTTTAAAGAAGTTGCACGAAGCTTGACTTAGAACAGCTTCTATGAAACAGGGAACAAGAAACCTGTATTTGCATCTTAATCTCCTATTAAGACTGTTCAGATTTAATATTAGAAACAAAATCTCCTTTTATCTAAATATTACGAGTTGGTTTTGAAGCTAAGAACCAACCTAGCTCATTTGATTGTATTTATTAGCATCTCTCTCAGGAATCACAAAGTGTAGAAGAGAGATGTGAAAAAGCTATGCAAATACATACACAAATTCAGTAAAGTATTTGGGTGACCCTTCCACATTTTGTATGGACTGGAAACACGACAGCCATGATTTACAATCAAAATAAAGCAGCTCAAGTTTTTCTCTGTTAGAACAATGATCTTTCATTTGGAGTTATTGTACATTTTCCACACGTTTACAGGAAGCCTCCTACTAACCTACCATCTGTACACTTTTTTCCAGTTCCTGAGGAATTGCAAATGTAGAAGAAGGAGCCTGAGTTAGAGGCCATGCACCAGCCTAAAAGTATTGGGAAAAATAAAAGCATTAACATTTTTATACAACATATATATCAAGAAAAAAATAACACTCTTAAATGGATGTATAGTGTACATTATGTCATAAGACAATCAATTGACTCTGGAAGTTTTACTGATCATTTTTTACTGCACCTTCTGCACACCCCACTGAAAGGTATTAATTCAGACTGAAATTTTATATCACTATTGTTAAGGGACCTCATGAGTTAATTTTAGAACTAAACACTAGGAAAGTAAGTAATTTCACAACAATCACAAGCCCTCAGTTTCCATATAAAGAAGTATTCATAATTAGAAAAATTGTACACTTGTTATCAAAACATAAAAAATAAGTACAAATAACTCAGCAGTAATAAACATACATTAGTACCTGTAGAACATATATCTGAAAACTAATTCCCAAATCAATGATTGTGTCCTGGTTTTTGATAAAGTTGTTGAATTTGTTGTTGAGATCAGCACTAACACTCATGTCTGTATACATTCGATGGAGCTTGCTGGTAAATTCATAACCACAGGCTTGCTGTGAAGAAATATTGTAACAGGTTTCAGAGTCAAAACAGTTCATTGTACAAATTATGTTCCCTCATTAATACAATATGAAAATCTAGTCAGCAGAAGTGTCATCATATTTACAGAAAACACTAGTTTCAATAAAAAACAAACACTGTAAAACAAAATCATCACGTTTATCTTAGTTTCACTTTATATACATTGACCTATATGAACAATATTGTTTTATAAAATTGAAAGACATGTTTATGAAAGTCCTTGGTACTTTTATGATGTTAATACAAATTATTTGAACACAGCTAATAAAACTATCCAAAACCTCATAAAAACCTCAAATGCCTGGGAGATACTCAGACTTTTATCTTTCATAGACTATTGAAAAACTAGTTTTTCCTTTCAGCTATTGGAAACAGATTTACCGATTGCTAAGCTACCTCTGGCACCCTCTGCTGCTTCCTCTCAACACTACATACTCCTACATTTGTTCATTCTGTGTTAGAAGAGTATTACCTTACCTTTAGTTTATTTATCATTGCTTCTTCAGAATCCATAGACATAGACAAACCATGAATTAATCTTTTTGCCAACATTCTGGCATAGAACTGCATTAAAAAAAAACAGAGATGAGGATTTTAAGAAGCACAACCACATTCTTCAAACATCCTTTAAATGTAACATTTTAACCTTTATTGAATATAAAAAGTTACCTTTTGGAAAACATCTTTGTCATCAATGTATTTGAAAACAGTAATGAAACTTGTAAGCTTGTCTTCAACTTCATTCTCTGTCATTCCTTTTGCTGATTTCTTTAACAAGTTGTCACAGTATTTGGCCAGCTCAAATTAAAAAAAGAAAAATCAAACCCAAACCTACTTGTCAAGCTTGAGAACAAAGGCATGCCAAGGTATTTGCAAACTTCTACCATAGTTCGAACACAAAATAAGTCACAGTCTACAGTCTGACATTCTGTACAAGGGCTCTATTCGTGGGCAAACTATACATTCTCCATCCACAGAAAATACAGTCTACATCAAAAATTGGAACCATAGCAATTTTGTACACTCACAAAATGTGTGCACAGCTTAAGCTGTTACTACTGAAATACACACCTGAGTGTGACCCAGTGTGATATGCATGGGAAGGACCCTAAGGCAATGAATTTGTTGGTTATATACAATAATTACTACTTTCTGTGTGTATCACTTACCAACTCAGGTGCTTTGCAGATCGACTTGGGCTCCCGATAGTTGACTACTGATGTCAAAGCCTACATAGGATCATGGAGCAAAGAGAAAAATTGTCAATGACTTCAATCTTTTTTTTTAAATTAAATTTGAAGAAATCGAGAAAATGCTCGCGGCAAAGACCACCTGAGATGCTATAAAACTGAACTACACAAAAGGGGATCAAAAAAGAAACAATTAATAAAAAGATTTAAATTACTGCTCTGTAAGAATTTGGTTGTTAAACATTTTTAAGTAGAGGAAGAAAACTTAATTACAGAAAACAGAAGAACAAATTCAGTTCTGATTAAAAACTTCACAGAAGTATGAAGATTTTGATATACAGTAATATTATGGTCCAAAAGAATGGATGGAAAGAAACTTAGGAGTAAGTGCAGATAAAGTAGATTTGAGCAGCAGCACATCAACAGTATGTATGTTGAGCTGAAAAACTTATATGGTGTGCTCACAACAGTAAGAAATGAAAGTGCTCTTGGTTGTTGGATTTTTTCATACAGTGAAGAGGAGAAAAATACATTGCTGAAAGTGGAAATTTGAAGCAGTAGAGTACAAACAATATGGCAGTTGAAGAACAGCTGAATATGATTGAAAAGGAAAGAGAAAATGGCAGTTCAGAAATTAAAAAAAGATTATCAGAATTATCAAGTTTCTAAACTACACATCACATTTAAATTAACATTGTAAACTAAGAGTGAACCAAAAATACTGCATGACCATAGTTCCTAGGAATTATAGTTCCTCTGTAAAAGGAAAATGTTGTTATTATCATAAAGACAAACTGACAAGGAACTCTTCTGTACAATACCTCAACATTACAGAATTTGATAATAGGTCCCCAGAATTACTGTGAGAAAAGAATGCACGACTTGACAAGAAGTAGGAAACTCTTTAAAGCTTGGAGTACTCTTTTGCAATAATACTGGAGGCAGCAATAGCAGTATTGATATCCACCATGAAAAATTAACAGCAGATTAGTATTTTAAGTATTCATTGTAGGAAAGATCGCTGAAGCGAAGAACTGATGTATTTAATAAAAAGTACATTGCCTATGTGCCAGCAAACGAAGTGTTACTCCACCTTCTGGTACATGACATTAATTGCAATGGAGAGAGAAATGTATTTGGTACTGAAATAAGTATTTGTTTTAAAATGCTAAAGAATTATTTTATCAATGTCACAAATACAGATGGGTAACTACTATTGGTACAATCACTGTTACCTTCTCCACTATGCCTTTTCAGATTAACCTTGGCTGAAAATCATCAAAGCTTAGACTCTGACCCTAACTACAAACTGCAACTACTGTAAACACCACAAAAGAACAATGAGCTATATGCATGCATCCTGTGACAGGAAATTATAGAAAGGAAAGCTATTTATTATTTATAATTAATAATGATTATTATTAAAATTTATGATAATTAGAACTGTTATCTCGAATACCTGCATGGCTATGCATTTCAAATAAAAGAGCAGCAAGCCTCTTTCCCTATATTTATTATTTAAATTCAAGTGTAGCTCTCTCCTGGAAAAAGTTACCTATTGTGACAGTGATTGAAGTAACATAAGTTTCCAGATATTCTTTGTAGCCAACTTGAAAAATCTAAGCAAAGATTCTATGGAAGCAACACTAAGAGCATTCAGAGATAAACATTATCTCAGCAAGCAAATTCAAGCTCAAATGCATGTAAGAATTATCAAACCTCCCAAACCCCACCAGCTGTCTATTTGCTATCTTCACTTACATTTACACTAAATGGATCAGGACCATTTTTGTGTTTCAAAATATGATGAAAAGAAAGATCTTTCAGAAAAAGTTTAAGCATTAAAGTGGTTTCCTTTGTATACATCTTTTCCCCTAGCATGGGATTGTCTTCTGTTCCATTGCATTTCTAAACTAGAAAAACTGGATATGAACTATCTTTGAACATGTGCTGATGTCTCAAAGAATTTTGGTGAGCCTGAAACAGGGTCCTGGATTTTGTTTTCCACTGCTTTGCTTACTTAAGTAAAAGTTACCTTATCAAGGGCACTCATAAAATGTTGATCACCATTCAAAACAGTGTTGATGAGTTGAACAAATTTACTATGTACTTCCAAAACTGACTCCACAAACTGAGTTGGCATCTAAAGAAGGCAGATAAAACAGAAAGCAAGTTAGCGAAAAAACTAGTAGTAGCTAACACAAACATATCTACATTAGTTGTAGATATTTTTCCTAATTGTTCTTTTTTATAAAAGTTAATACTACAATGAGTTTTGAGAGGATGGATTCTGCATTGCTGTACTCTCACACTACAGTGCTACAGCACATTTTGGAAATAAAAAGTCTAGGCTACATTTACAGTCCTGCTATCCAACCTAGGTTTGAGTCTGTACCACTCTCATGCCATTTAATCTTCCCCAACATACCCTAAAAATCCTTTAATAGCCTTTTCAAAAATCATTAATGCTAACATAAATACAGCAACCAAGCAACTGATATAACAAACTGCTGCTTCTACACAGTGACTTCAGAGACAGAAAATCTGGATGATCCCTTTGCATTTTCCTACAGAGGACAGTTACCAACTGAATTTTGTGCACTACATTCCAGCATCACATTCTGTATAGAAATGACTGACATGAGCTGGAGGAGTCCCTACACACACAAGCTGAAAGGCACAAGTGCAACAGCAGGCAAGGCACTGGCTCTGTGGCACGACTCCCTCCCCAAGTGCATTCTCAGGTCACACATTAAAAATGTTTTAAAGCACATAATTTATACAATGGAACGAGTATTGCCCACTTTCAAATTATCTACATAAGGTTGTAAATTGTCATCACCCTCATGGGTCTGTATTTATTTCCCTGTGTAGAAACTACTAGTTTGAAAGAGTAAGTTCAATAAACCTAAAAATAATTTGAAAGCAAACTATACTACTAAAGACTTCAGTCCCTTTTCAGTAAGCACAGAGGAGTCACAGAATAGTAAGCATTCCTGTGCAGTCAGTAGCAGAGTGAATGTAAAACAGCTTGTGTTTATGTATTTTATAGACAACATCCAGAAACACTGGATGGCTAAAGTCACCATCCTGAAGTGAGCACAGACCTAGACAGCAAGATGTACACATGCACAAATACAATGTCGAATGAAAGATTGCTGTTTGTCTCTGAACAGCAATGCTGGAGAAACAAGAATGGAATTGAGTAATTTAAACAGACATGAACTGAAAAAAAGTTTGACACACTTTAGTAAAATAAATATTACTTTCAGAAATTACATGACAATATGAGACTACAAAGCTATTATGAAAACCACCACATTGAAATCATGACAGGATGTCAAGTCTTTACAAAATGGAATCACTGGTTCCTAACATATCAGAACAGCAAATGCCACTGACTTAAGAGAAATTCAGGAAAAAAATATGTACATGGAACAAAAGGACCTTCTTGCCCTGACAGTATTAAGCAAACAACAATGAGAAATATCTAGCTGCAGTTGTTTCTGGTTAGATCACAACAATTACAATAGTCAACTTTCAGGACAGATAAGTGAGGCACAGCTAACCATGCTGATGAGAAGTTATAATTTATATCTATCATGATGTTATAATTTATATCTATCATCTATGTCTATAATTTCTATCTATGATATATATCTATCATGTTCCAAAGCAATTTTATATAGGCAAAATTAAAGAAAAAAATCCAGGATAGACTAACAGGAAAAGGGCAAACATTTAATCAAGAATGTTAATCAAATAGTCATTTCAGCTGTCTGAGGAAACTCACATTTTCCTGAGAAAGATTGCTGGTTGCTCTAAGGCCCTCATCATGGATATGGTTTTGTAGTTCCTGAATCATATGAGGTAAACCACTTGACACAGCACGAAGCAGAGTATACATATTTGCCATGTCTGTAACAGAGGTACATTTTTATAGAGTAGAAACACTAAAAATTAACACTTAATACAGTATCATAATTTCACATAGAACTTTTCAAAGACTGAAACGAGACCAAATGTTTTGAAAGAAAAAATTAACATACACTGGATCACTGACAAAAGAAAAAAAGGAAAGAGCAGGGCTATTATCAGTATTTACTGAGTCCTCCATTGTGACTTCCTCACTCTTCCAGCACTGCTTTTTAGGAGAGACTCCAAGAAGAGAGGTGGACTAGTGTGGAGAAATAGTGTGCCAGTTTATTTCATACCTTGGCCTCCTTACATCTCCCTTAGCAGTAGCTGACTAAAATCAGCTTGGATATCTTCTTCACCTTTTGTTTGCCTCCAGTGGTAGCTTGAAATTTCTCTCAGGTTAGAAAAGCTCTAAACAAGCAACTGCTATTTTTATTATATTTTGGCTCCCCACACCCCAAAAAAAGAAACCAAACAAAACAGATCCAAGCTCTGATCAAACTTGAAAAATTCCCTGGAAATGGAACACACTATTACTAGATACAATTTGAGTTTGACTGTGAAAAATAATTTATTTCACATAAGAGATGCCATCTTCCATGCAAGAGTAAGCATTCTTTCAAGGGTAAGAGGCATGTAGTCATCAGGAAGCATGGTTTTTTTCAGGCAGGGAATATAACTATAAGAGCATCTCCTTCTGTAAGAAGGATTTAGGATGAGAGGTCACAAAAGATTCAGGACCATAAAAAGTGGCTATGAAAAGAAGCCAAAATATTTTATAAGCCTGACCTGTTAAGTGATGATGAAGAAATCTGTAAAGACAGAGCCATTGGTTTACAAATGAAAACACAAGCATAAAATACGATCAATTCTACAGGACACAGGACTTCAATGTGTTTTTAAGATGACTAAGACAAGGGAAGAGAAAGAGCACTAGCTAAAAGAAGGGCTGTTAACAGTAAAACGAAGGTTTTGACTATATACTTGAAGAATAAAAATGAATTACATGATAAAAGAAAAACGTCATCCAGGCTTTAATGGGGATTTCTAGATAAGTAACATTAGTTGAAAATGCTTACATGCACAGAAGGTCATTGAAAAAAGACAGGAAATTGCAATGCAAAATGAGTAAAACAAAACGCATTTCACTCTTTTTGTGACCGATGAGACTTACCACTTCTTTTCTCTTGTCTGATAATATTGTGACATTCTGCATGTAGAAACTGCAAGTGATCAGCTACCATCCTCTGCTGGCATTCATGACTCACTTTGACATACGAGCTGGGATGCAAGTACTTCCGACATCGCATTTCTTCATCTTTTAATCTACCTAAAACCTGCAGACAAGTTTAAACTGAGAGCTGAAGAAATACTGACAACCAATATAGAACCAGAATACACAACAGTGTATGTACGGAGAATGAGACACAAGAACAAGAAATAAAGTGACAAAAGAACTTGTGCAGGATGCTGAAAAATTAAATTGTTCTTCTGAATCAGGCTATTCCTCAATGAATATAATCTAGTCTGAGTACTGACTAAGATCAGTCATTACTAGATGTCTAACAGCATTCCATAGTTCTCATCTCAAAATTTCTTGTTCCCTTTAACTTTGTGACCAGTCTTCCCCAATTTCTCTTACCATACTTCTTATTCCTTCTGAGAAAGTTTTACCACAATACCTAATAAAAAGAGAACTCTAAGAATCACTGTACTGTTCCAAATCTATCTGCTTGCACATAAGCATCTGCTCAATAGGTACAGGAGGACATCTGAGCTATTCATAAAAATTCTTTTTACAACTCAATGAAGGAAATAGGCTTTATCATAAGGTAAGTCATACGAATACTGCCATAAAAGCACTTACATCCTGTGAACATGAGGGGAGTCTAGGGAGAGTAATGCAGCTGCAGACTGCTAATGATAGGCAAAATTGCTTTTGGTTTTGTTTAAGTCTTAGCCTGTCCCTGAATTACACCACAGGTGTGTAACCATTAGCTTAAAAGCAATTTCACAGCCCTCTTCTCAACTCTTCTATCTTACTAGTGTGGACAGTATAGGATCAAGAACTGACTCCTAGTGTTGTACTAATCTTTGTTTTCTCAGACAAGGTATAGGAATTACAAACTATTTAACCACAACATAACTTCATACACCACAAAGCAAAATTAAAGAAAATCCACCTCAGAGTATGTAATTTTTAATAATGCTTTGCAACAACAAAGGTTGTTAGAGTCTTCTCTAACCACATAATGCTAGAACGCTGTCACCCTACTCCAGACTGAAAGAAAAAAAGGAAGTGAGGAAGTAATACTGATCAACCTGATGCATGTTTTAATTTTTTTTTTTTTTTTTTTTTTTTTTATTTTACTTTTCATGGCATTGATTCATCATTTATCATGAAATATTTTGATATTAACTGTCCATCCATAGCAAGGTTTGTAGTTTATGTTCAGATTAACCATATCACTAAAAAGTATCATTTCAATTGCATGAAAGCATAACACAAGGAACAACTATGAGAACTGTAGAGGACAACATGTATCATCAGAAAAATGATTTTCATTATTGCATGTGTATTGAAGAATCTCTTACCTTCTCCATGTACTGCGAGCAATTTGACTCTTGCAATAAGTTTGAAGCTTCTTGTTTATAATACTCCCCTGTTTCATTCAGAAAAGGACACTCAAAAATTTCCTGATAAAACTGTAAGAGAGAATTTTTTTTTTAAAGGACAAATAATGCATATACTAGACTGACATTCAAAATTTTAAATACATAACCAGAAATGTGTATCTACCTTTAGGGGGAATTTTTTCTTATACTGTTCAACATGAACAAAGGAGTTAATAACCCCATGGATTACTTTCTGGTTTGGGTCTTCTCCACAGCGATCACTGAAACAGGCAAAGCAAACATTTATGAGAATGCAGGTATCTGGTGTAACTCCTCTATAGCCAAATGAAATAAAATTGGATGAAAACATTTTCCAGTAAACTTCCCTGCTTAAATTGGCAAAATTGAATAAGATTAATCTTAAAATAAAAAATGCACTTCTCTCACATACATTTAAATTGCTGAGATAATAATTCAAAACTGTTCAAAAGCATTTAAAAGGTCATGAAATTTCCAAGTGTTTGCTAAGGATATAAGTATTCCAAATTACATATTCTAAGCAAGTAGTTTAAAAGCTACTGTAAGTTCCATCTTGTATTTGTAGCCTTTATTATATAGACTACCTTCACATTCTTGCCCCTTCCAAAAAATCCATCATTTTTACCAGCATCACAACAAGAAGCATGCTATTTTCTTTTGTGAATATCTACTATTCAACATGTAGATTTCAAGTGGAACAAACAACACACCTGGCCCATTGTCACAATATTTAATCATACATCAGAAAAGGAAAACCTTACACCTTCCAGTCAAGTTCTTAACTTCAAATAAAGGAGTAGAAGAAAATATTATCTTTAATTTCTTTCAGTTGAAAATGGAAGTAATTAGTGTTTTGCATGCTAAAAACATTAGTGTTCAGTCCTTTGCAAAGACTGGAAATCACAGACCGACATTCAAAACAGCAGAGACTTCCTCTTAAGACATGAAAAGTTCTAAAAACTGACCACTTTTCATATGCACTTTACGACAAAGTAAAAAAACATTCCCTAACTCTTAAGGTGTTAAATGGGAGTAAAATATGATTTACAAGTATATTTATGATTAAGCACCAAACACAAACATTACCATATATCGATTTAGGCTGGGGTGAAATGGGAGAGAAGTAATTTTGCTAAAGTAATTTATTTTGGTTTGTAGTCAGCAAAAACTCCAAAGGATGCCCATGAGCTGTGGAAGTTTACCAGGACAGCCATACCAGCAGTCATTGTGTTATGCACGCCAGACCATCTTCTTGTATTCACAACACTGTTAATTATGGCTATTGCTTTCAAACACTACTGTTTTCTCAGATCTGAAAACTTAAACTCATGATGGGTGTAAAGAATTAGCTCTCTTAACAGATTATGAGCAGTCACTGTATGGTTTATGCAGCTTTATTACCCATTACAAATGAACTGAACTGATGGGTTCCATCAGGGATGGTCTGATTTTTTCACCCAGGGAATCAGATGATTTCCTCTGGTGGTGGGAGCTGAACCAATGGAATAAACCTGTGTTTGGGTACATGTAATCACACCCCCTGAATCCTTGCCAACATCCCTCTGCAGGGTCTGGTTTATGATGGCAGAGGCAGCAGCACAATCATAAAAGGGAAAAGTGAAACATCTGCCCTGGGCCTGCAACTCCACCCCAGAGGGGCCCAGGAGCATGGAGAGCCGCAGGATGCAGCCTGTGAATACAGTGCTATGCCATGGAGTGTAGGAGGCCACAGAACTAAAAGCATATGAGCATATTACAAAGCAGGGCCCTGGCAAGAGACAGCCCAGCCCAGCTCTCACATGCAGGGCTCTGGACCTGGAAAGGACCCTGGATCAGGTACACAAACACAAGCAGCATTACTGGAGGAACAGCTCAAGCTCCAGCTTCCCTCCGCTCGGTTCACAGGCCACTTCAGACCTTAGCTCATACACACGTGGGAGGGGAAGGGGCAGCAATGGCCAGACCCAGGGCACTCAAAGGACAATGTACATTAGGAAAAAGCTGTGTAAGTACAGGAGACATGCGCCACAGAAGAGCTGGAAGGAAGGAAATGAGCTTTTGAAGCAGAGGTCAGACAGCACAAAGGTGATAAATGAAAACAAACCCAGCACAGAACAGGCCTTGCCTGCTCTGGCAGCCACTTCGGGTTTTTATTTACACCAATGGCACTCTGCTCCCAGGAATTTGTAGTAGCAAATGACTATTTTCGACAATATTTGACAGAACTTTTAAGGACAACTTTCACAGAAGATGTAGTAGTAAGAGCAACTGCCACACTAAAATGGAATTGGTGATTCTGCAAAGGCAGGAGTCTGTGAAATGTTTATTTTCCTTCTTGGCAGCAGTCAGCAAGCAATACAGATGCATAAAGTCACAGAGCAACAGCAACACAGGTTGAAGCAGGGATGTCACAGAATATCTTGGGTGAAAGGGTATGATGATATTTGGAAAGGAATCTGGGTAAAAAGATAAAGTGTTAGAAACACAAGTTTCACTAACTCAGATGGTGACAAGTTTCTTTTTTCAAAACAAATGGAGAAAGCTACAAAACACATGCATAAGAAAGTTGTGCTGGTTTATATTAACTCCATCTTGTTCCTATCTTAAGACTCAAGCTAGCAGTGGATGTTCAACGTGTATTGTACAGTGTATTACTACAGTCTGAAAGAAGAACATTTCTAAAATTTCAGGTACAATAATAAATACCAGATTCATTAAAAGAAGATTCCATCATTCAAAAGAAGTGCTCTGCTGTGTCAGACCAAGAGTCTTGCAAGGCCAATTACCTACAGAATTCACTATGAACCAGATGAGCCTGTTCTGAACACTTTTTGAAAACTTAGCTTCCAGTAGCTTTAACTTCAAACAAATGGTATAGCTAATGTATCAGCTTAGACAGGAATAGGTTCAGTAAGTTAGAAAGTGTTAGTTATATTTAGTAGAGAAGCCTCTCTCAGTTAGTCTGTACTAATCACACTGTCATTTGAGATAGCACCTGAGTAATTTCCAAATTATTTCTGTTTAAGAATTTCATAGATGAATTTTCTCACAATTCAAGATCTTGTCGGCTTCCTGTTGTGTTGAAACAAAAATGCTTAAGTTGATATTCAGCTTGCCTTGTAGGAGGAGTGCTTGGGCTAGAGGGAGGGGGAAGAAAGTGTTATACTCAGAACTCTATATTAGGAGTGCAGTCAGACAAGACAAGTTTAAGTGATTTAAGATTTTTCTGCTGTTCAAGGGGGTTAATCCTGCTCCCTTTTGCTCAGTCACAGGCCTCCATCTCTCTTGCATTGCTTTGGCACTCATCTAATGCTTTGCTGAATTGACTCATTGTGCCAATCTGGAGAAACATTAGCCAAGATGGCTTTCTGTCCCATTAGCAGTTGAGCTAGGTGAGCACCAAATTCAGCACATGAAAGGCAGTAGAGCACAGCCTGCTCCTTTTTGGTGTCAGTAAACTCTTAGATCAGTTTAGCCATCTTGTTCAGCTGAGCCACATGCCACTGCTTCCATTTCTTTATTTTTATGTACCAAAAAAAGTTTATTGTCGATTTTAATGTATAATGTATTGCACAAGCTTATAGCTTCTAAAAAGTCGGTGTGCTCAAAACTTTAGTCAGAAGCCTTTTTAAAAATCCAGTTAAATACATTGTTAAAGTAACATCTGAAAGAAGAATTTGTGGCTCTGCTTTCCTACCTTTTTCAGTATAGTAAGAAAGCCATTTTTATATGCAACCAGTTGACTACAGTATTGGTTATCAACTCCACATATTGTTGTATGCTACAAACCTCCTGCCTAGACGTAGTTCAACTGTCCCATCTACATAAATTTAATTTTTTTTTAAAGTTTTGTAATAAACTGAACCATGCACACACAAGTACTATGAAGAAGGTGTAGAATAGAGGAGTTTTTAAGCATATACATGTATTAGTAATTTTATTAAAATTTTTAGGTTATTTTATTCCCATGCATATTCTTGCACATCTGACAGGTATAACTTATGGATATCCATTTTTCAAAGACCTTGTTTAATCCCTGAATTACTGAACTCAATGCCAAAAGACATTTCATAGTTGCTTGCAGCAGAGTCTTTAAAACTGCCTCTTAAAAGCTGTACTGATCACTGAAATTACAGCAAAGAACAGCAACAAGCCTACTGTTACTTGCAAAAGCCATCCTCAGAATCCCCACAGGAAGCCCTACATTTCATGATAGCAGGAAAAAAACAGCTACAAGAAGTAATTCTCTCTTATGTAACTCATTAAATGATATGCAGATCACAAAGTGGCTAGAAGAAACGTAATATGAATTGTTAGATGTATATTTTGAGAAGCAGAACTGAATTAACATCTCTGAGATCACACAAAAGACTTCTTAATGAAGAATGGGGAAAATATCCAGACCCAACCATTAGAGACAATGACTGAAGTTTTACTTCAAAGTTTCCAAATAGTTTAGTAACAAATAATGTCAACTTGTTACAGTCTCAAAGCCAATCTAATGCCTCTGAAGCCAGCGACAGCCTTGATCAAGACCCTTGGGAGGCCTGCAGTCAACCTCAAGTCAAATACAGACCATTACTTTTAAGGGGCATCAGATGTCTGTTGAAAAAGGTTTTCACACACATTTCTGCTCCCACCCACCAGTGAAATGCATACAATAACTAAGACAAGTCTTCAGCATCACTATGCTTGATGTAACAAAGGAGAATTTTCTTCACCATGAATTAGGGAATCTCCATTTAGTAAAAATAAATTGTTAGAGTAAAAATGGATAAAGCAGTATCAGTCTTGGTTACAAAGGAACCATGATTCAACAACCGGAAGTAAATAAATACTTCCTGGCTTCAGAAATGCCATAAGAGAAGAATGCCATATGATGCCTCTTCAGAAGAGGCATCATTATCAGTTACTTTGCGGTCAAATATTTAATTCAGGAATTAAAAATACAAATAAAATATTAAAATTAGGTTTTCAATGCCTTACAAATTTCTTTCTGACCAACTTATGTTTAACCTCAATCTGCAAAATTACCTCACTCCCTCAGTTTACCTTCACTATTCTGGTCACCTGAGTAATCAAATAAAAAAAACCCCAGTCATTAGGCAACTCCAGAGTTATCCTAAATAGAAGTGTGAAAACTGATGGAACTTACAACTACACACAAGATCTGTAGTAGATCTCAAAAATTCTGTTTATTCATAATAAGAAGATCCTTTGGAAGTTCAATAAAAATTTTAAATTAAAACTTTAGAAGTCCCAAGTCCTTTGGCTTTGTTTAGAAGTAAAAAAACAGTATTCAGAAATAAAATAACTTTCCCTCAAACAGCAAAAAATAATTATCTTCACTTCATTCAAGTCAAACACCAAAAATGTAGAGTGAAGGTACTGATCAGAAAAACAAAAGCCCTGGACCTCAGTCGTCCTGGCAGATAAGCAAGAATTGTTCTGGGTTCCATGCAAAACAAGATAGCTTCTCTGGCTTTGGCAAATCTTTGCCCAAGGCCTGGTTCTTAAGTTTACTGACAGCACAGAAGCCAAAGGCAGTCAGCATCACGGGGTGAAAATGGCAAAAGGCATGGACCTGGACAACTACTCTAACTCCTCCCCTATCCCATTGATATGAAGGGCTGCTGAAACAGAAGAGATCACTGCTCTGAGGTTACAGGGAATTAATCGCCTTTTCCTACACATGAAAGCCACAAATACATAGCTACAATGAAAAAAGCTGATAGACCATCAGATAAGAAGTTATCTTGAAAAAACCAAACATAAAAGAAGACTGTGAAAGTCCACAGATTTTCAAAGTAAAAAAACTGCAATACCCCACATTATGTTAAAGCAAGAAACAATCAAGCACTCACTTTTTTATTTCTCGGAGGAGCATCCGAATAAGGATGGCCTGCAGTGGCTCAATCATTAATTTTCTCCACATATCAAGAGCTAGCTGTCAGGACACAACACAAGTTTATA
Organism: Ifrita kowaldi; assembly: GCA_013398055.1. NCBI lineage: Eukaryota > Metazoa > Chordata > Aves > Passeriformes > Cinclosomatidae > Ifrita > Ifrita kowaldi. Next base: position 119,065 of record VZRS01007284.1, read on the forward strand.
TCAATAAAAAGTACATTTAAAAAACCCTGAAAACCACCACACCAAACCCAGAACAATACCAAAGATGACACAATTCCCCATTCAGGATTTTAAAAATTCTGTTGTTACATAACCTCTTCTTTCTCTAGTCAGGCAGTACCTGAATGCAGGCTTTCCAGCTTGCATTCTTCCTACACATCTAATAGAACTCATTCCTTGGTTCCACTCTATTCTCAAATGCTCAAATGCATATCAGGACCCCAAGCAAGATGGTTACAAGGGCAGATTTTGAGAGTACACATAAACAAAACATCTGCACAGAAATAGGTAAATAACATACCTTCCTACCCTAAGTGTCTGAATGTGCACAAACACCAGTACTTCTAACAGTGATTGCAAAATAAGCCTCACCTAACAAAAGAGAATTTCTCTCGGCCAATTTGTCAGAGGTCAGAGTCAAAGATACAGAATCCTTTCATCCAGCACACAAAGAACATCTCCAAACTAAGATTTTTACAGCTTAAGCAAGGTCATTGGCAAGCTAAGACTTGGCTTCAAATGGAATTCAAATCAATTCACATTAGGGATAGGCCACCCTATTCCTAATATTTCATTAGAAGAATCAGTCAAGTGGACTCAAATATCTCAAATTCTTATGGGTGAAGTAGTTGCTCCCAACATATACCATTTTTAAAAACACAATTGCAGTAGTTCAAATGAATTTTTACACTTGAGTCAAAGTCAGATTTAAAGTCCAAAAGGGATAACGTGATCCCTTATATACAGGGAATAATCACACATATGAAACCCCCAAAAACACCCGCCAGGAGGTAGTAGACTGGGAAAACATGAAACTGCAAAGTTCAGTAAGGACAGAGGGAATATTGCTTCTAAGAAAACTTTGACACAACTAAAAGGTCATTAGCTTTAAAAATTAAACTATCCATCAGGTATGTCTCAATTGAAAGCAGGCACACAGCTATCACCTACCCATCTGACCCACTCTGGAAAATAAATCTTCCTTTTAAAGAGCAGACAAATGAACTTGCTCTGTCTGTCCCAGCTATTCAGCACCCATGCTGCAATACAGGGCTCAGAAGGTAAATCTCACACAACTGCATGATAAGCAGGTTAAAGGAGAGGTAAAGGTTTGCTTAGAAATCCAAAGACAGATCATGTCTTGAAATCAAAGTTGTCTTACGAGTGATTTTTCACTGTCTCGACTGGTGGAGAGTAGCTGGAGAACAGTTAAGTTTCTGTAAGACAACAGGAATGCATCCAGTACAGAATGAAAGAAGCCAGCTGAAAGAAGCCAGCTCTGGAGAGAGAGAGGAAACGGAGGGGGAAAAAAAGGAAAAGAACTGACACATTTTATGACTATGAGGTGAAGAGAAACAAGCTCGGGTAGATCTATGCCACAATGTGGCCCCTAGCATGGTCCTTCTCACACATGAGCTACCAGTGGGAAGCAGATTCAAGTCGCCTATTGGAATTTTCTTGTCAAATAAACTATGGACAGATCAATCCAGCAACTTGATGTATTACTTAAAGACAGTATCTCCCTCTTGAGGACAAGGACTGATCTTACTTCTCCAACTAGACTGGCAATACTGAACGTGGCAGTTGTCTCCATTTTTAAGAATCTATTTCTGGGGGAAAGAAACTCGGAAGGCACATCTTAAATACCTCCTAGCTCAGGGCTCCCATAGAGCCATTGAAAACTCAGGAGTTTGAAATCAGTGATAGGAGCTCAACTCAGAAAAGCAGTCTCCTTCAACATGCATTCAAAACATACAGAGGGGAAAAAAGTAACCTCTTGCAAGCACTGCCAGACTATTTTCATTAACTGATCTCATCTTGTATGTTTCCTAGTACAACAATTACTGAATGTCTGGAACACTCGATGAAGAACTGTTTGAAGCTGTGCCCGCACATCTCACACCCGCATGTCTGCTCTCTGTTACACACCTCGGAAGAACGAAGCAAGAATGTACTTGTTTAAGATTACTGAAAAGCTCCCAAAGTTTCATTACCACAGAAGAGTGATGTTGAGACAGAGATTTCAATACAGAGAGTGCAGTTCTGCTTCTAAAAACACTGGGCATTATTTCTGTAACTTCATGCTGAGACTGAAGAGAACTATATATAAAATAAACATGTTTGCCCTTGGGTATGTGAAGGCCAGATCATCTCAGTCATCTAAAAAGGCAGAAACGGTAATTCCTTCCATTCTAAAGTGATGAACAACTGACTTCTGCCAAAGCCCCTTGAACAATCCAAAGAATAAAAGATAGAATCCTCCAGGAACCATAATGAAAGAGAAAATGCTTTCAAAACAAAGACTTGATAAACTTGCCAAGTGCCTTGTAGGTCAAGAAACGGAGCAATGAATTCACCAAAAACAGTGCTGCAATTTAATACATGAGTGTAGGACTCAAGTCTCCATCATTTTTCAGGACAAAAGAGTGACTGCCATAGAACTAATCCTACATCAGTCATGAACAGATACTAACTTTACTGCCTTGAAATTCTCAAAAAAAGCTTTTACACTTTGTCATATCAAGAAATAGAAGCCTAAAAAGTAATGTTTCAAGGGCTTCCAAAACCAAAAGTACACTGCTTCTTCAACATGTTTTCTAGATAGCAGCATCACTTAAGAATCTAAAGTTTGTTTGTAAAGAGGTCCTTCATCACATTTTAAACTGAAGTTCTCCAATGGCTTTCATATTTGCTTTTTTTCCCTGCCAGGTCACTCTGGTTTTCTACACCAAAACTGTAATCACATTTTACAGAGGGGACAGTGCTTACATCTTCCTCAATATTCCAGTGACATAAAACAGGGTGAAAATTTCAAAGGACAAAGCTGAACTTGTAGCACTTCTGAATACAGTTCATATGCAATCCCACCTTCAGAGATACCTACCTCTCCAATTTCCATCAAAGGTTCATTCATATCCACCCCTCCATAACCATACTGAAGATCAGCTTCAGTCAGTTTGTTCTTCTTAATGAACTGTGTGTTTAGGTACCTGTAGAAATAAAGATATTCTAATCAAAACAGGTAAAACGTTTGGGCTTTTAAAATTAAAATCAGAATTGTGGAATGTCTTCCACACCACAAAATAGAACCTCCTTCAACCAATGCCATTGCTATTTGTAGAAAAATGTTACAATACAATTGTCTTCAATTTAAAATAACTCACACCACATTAAAACAGTAGTGTTAGTAACTGAGAGATCAAACAGGAGCCTGAAATATACTGTCAGCATTTTCTTGGTGAGTAATATACTTGTGTAAGAATCCAGCCTTTCAACATGCACTGCTATGTCACTCATACATACATATATGTATAAAATAACTGCTAAATTCAAAGATTAGTATTAGAGTGATAGTAGCTTATTTTAATGATAGAAGAACACTCCTACTATCAGATACTTTAAAGTATTTTCTTCTATCTGTACTGTTTATTCTTTTGTGTTTCTCTCAGACAAACACAGAAGTACTGCTAATTTTAACAGTGCAAACTTCTGTCAGTTATGATCCCTTACTCAGGTCATGATTACTAGCTAACAGGCAGATTACAAATTTTAAAGAGAAGACTTTGCAGAAATTATTTTAATTAACAGTTACAAAGAAGAAATGCTATAAATGCTGTTTTAAAATTCAGTATTTACTACTGTATTCATATTTTTTTTTAAAGAACACAAAATAGATTCTGCACAAGACCCGCTAAAACATCCTTCTCGATTCTCAGTATTCCCATAAAACAAATATTGTAACATTTTTAAACTGAAAAATGTTTCTTTCCCAGACAACTGGGGAAAAAAATTCTAATATATTTCATAACTCTACTTATAATATTTCTTATATTAGAAATGTTTAAATGAGGCAACTGAGAATGTCTTCTTTATTTCTGATCTAACCAGAAGTTTTGAGATGCCCCGTTTCAGATACTGAAAAGAGCCAGATTACTGAAGCACTTTAAGAGACTCAGGCTTCAGAGGCTGCACCAGACTAGAGATGTCTGAACACTCTCGGCATGAAGGCAAAAGCCATGCAAAGGAGCAAAGGAGGAACACACTGTGAAATCCTGTGAACTTGAAAGAATTTAGGACACCACAGAGTCGAAAGAAGGAAGACTTGTCACAGTGCAGTGATGACAAATGAGTACAGTGGCCTAAGCTACTTTCAGACTCTTACAGAGAGTACTGTGAACCCCAGTGCTACCATTGGTATCAACCATGAACTGTAAATGCAGATCTCTCTAGAAGGCTACAGGCCCTCCATGTCATATAAAACCTGTGAGGACATCAGGAACAGCTGGAACACCAGCAGTAAGCAGGCATGCTCCTTGGTGGCTGTGCTGGTTTGGACAGCTTAACTCCTTAACTAAAAGCCCAAACTATGCTAAACCATGACAGTGGCACAGGGGGAAAGCTGCCAATCTGCTTTTTCTCATTAAACTCACTAGAAAGGAAAGCCCCACGCTCCCCTCACTCACCCTCTCTCTCTTCCATCAGTACATACAGAAAGAGAACTAAGAGTAGCATGTAAAATTAAAAATTGCTATACCTTGATATGCTGGTATTACTACAAATATTTTAAAGACAAAATGGAGCAAAGCAAAAGCTACACCATATGTGTTTAGTTTTCAGGATTTTATTATGAATAATTGTAATACTTCTTTCTTTTCCCTCCTCTTTAAATGACTTAATTTCAATTTGCTGCATAAGAAAACCCTCCAATCACTTGAAATAAAAGTATGCAGACTAGATGTTTTAAAAGTACCTATGACACCAGTTACACCACCAAGACACTGGCAAGGCCTAATGTCCAGCATTGTTTTATCTATTATTTTTATCATCAGAACTAACAAAAACAACAATTGAAGAAGTTTCTTTCAGTGATCCTTATTCCATCAGTTTTATCACCTTGGTTTAGTCATGCACGTATGGGGTTTTACTTTTCAAACAGAATCCAGATTTGTTTTCCTACCAAAATGCACTGAAGAGGGTGGGTGAAAAAAAAACAAACCAAAATCAACACTGAAGAAAGAAAATATTTAACTCATTTGCCAATTAAGCGATTGATCTCGCATTTTATGAATTTTGCTCAAAAGTGTCTCATATTTTAGTACTGTTTCAAATATTGCCTATCAGATTAGAAGCAGAGATGCAAGCCTAAATAAATTTTAAGAGAATCTATTTTAAAATAACTTTCAGATTACTAGCTGTAGACATTAATATAATTGCTGGAAGAATTATACAAATTAGAACCTGGGATACAACAGAGTCAACTAAATTATGGTATTTTTCTGAGAGTAGGCATGCACGTAAGAAAAGAACTCCAACTACTTCATAAAAAGCAGAATATCTTGTTACGGTATTCACAAGTATTTTCACCCAAAATATTCTCTCAAAAAATGAAACAGTGACATAATGACATTCAGTTAATGAAGTGCTTCCAATGCATGAAAGTCATATGATTTTACTACTCAAGCACTGAATTATTTCTTGTCTTCATATGGGGTCTTCCAGTTCCCATTACAATGTATGTTTTATTATTGAAGAGAAAAATCATTCTTTCACAGTGATACCTTTAGAGACTTCCAAAAGATAGTATATGACAAAATTCAGAATTTCAACACAAAGAACGAAGTTACAACTTTGAGGTGAAAATACTTCTAAAAGAACACCCTAACAAGTACATTTTCTGGACCAAAACACAATATACAAAGCAGGAAAAAGAGTTAGGATGGGCAAGTCGGTGTGAAATATGAGTTTATGTAAATGCACAGATTGGTTTATGTACATAATATCTGTTCGGGAAAAAAATGCCCTCACTTGTTTAAAAATAAAACAAAAAATTAAGTTCCACCATGGGAGAAGTATTTTAATTTGTTTATGACCAGAGGCACACAAGCTCTCAGAAAAACCATCACACAAAGCAGAATCAGTGAGATGCATACACATTACATACTTGTTGGGTTTTTTCCTCTGTCAACTCTCCAGTTTAATCAGACACATTCTGGAACTACAGTTTGCAAGCTCAGGATAGACTCCATCACATCTGTTCCCAGTGTGATAGTGAAAATTTAATAGAGTCTACGAGATCGCACATACATCTCCTAACTTACTAGTAAAGGTCCTGAAATTCTTTGTATATCCACACATCATACCATCAACTAAGTACAATAGTAAGTGCCTCTTAAATTATATTTACCTACTGGGTATCACATGCATAATAGACACCAGAATATTCAACCTACAGTCCCAGTGGGATTAAAATCCAAATCCTAGTAAATTCAAAGCCATATCAATACAGTTATAATTTTAGCAACTCAGAAATAGGTAAGTTTTCTATGCTCAAGCTATCAGTATTAGCAACGAAATACATTCACAACTCAGGAAAGAGCAGACTTATAAAAATAAAAAGGGTTTAGCTGTGTAGCTGTGTTTTTGTTTATAGATTTGGCTGTAATCTACTGAAAAAAAAAAGAAGATAGTAAAATGGATTGCCTGTATACAAACTATTAGTTTCTTAAATTCTCAGAAAAGGAGTAAGGAGAAGTTTTCACTCCCTCTCTAATCCCTGCAGCTCAAACATTCACCTGAAAATAAAAGACCTAAAGAGCACATTAGGCTCTGAAAGGCCCCACTAGAAGGGAAAGCTGTGGTTTTGCCAAGGTATGTGGCAAAGCTTTGAATCAAACAATGCTGGTTCAACTGCATACTGCAGTCCAGTGCTGCAATGATCACGCATGGGCATGGGACTCTGCACACAAGATGGGGATGCAAAGTCATTTATTGCGCAGCCAGAATTTCCCTAAATACCAGCACACAACAGGATATAACATCATATAAACAGGAAAGATGTTCACCACAGTGTCCCCCAATCACCTGGGGTAGTGCACAGATTTTGCCTATTATGGTAACAGGTAAACAATACCCTATAAGGTCACATACTACAGTCATCACCTCTCACAGGTCCAACCCTGTCCACAAACTCACGATCCTCTCTCCGCCCATGCCTGGTGACCTGGATACAGTCCCAGGGTCACCTCCGGGCCCAGGAAAGAGGCTCTCTCTCTCCGGCCCTCAGGTCCTATCTCTCTATCACCACAGAGTGTAGCCCAACACAGTGCCATCATTGTAGAAGAACTCCTAGAATTATGAGCTTATACACTGCAGGGCTGATGAGCACCAACACATTTGGCACTGCAATATCAAGTAGAATACAATAGTAATGAAAGAACTTTAGGAACCATCTTGGATACTTACCTGTTGAGGCATTATTCCTTCTTTCTCATGTTCTGTTACCATAACTATATTCTCTCCAAAATTGACCTGAGGCATACTCATCTATTGCTCTCTTTAATCAACATTCTTCAACTTAAGATGCAGATAATTTTAATAATTTCAAAAGTTTAACAACTCTTTTGCAAAGCTTACCTGTATAAACAGTCCATATAGTCTGCCCCTTTGCTATACTCTTCCCAGTATCTGTGATACATAACCAGTACTTGTTCTTCAGCTTCCAGAACTCTCTGTAAAGGCAAACACCCCCCCACACACACACACTAGAATTAGTATGAAAATAGTACACATACTCAGAAAGTTATCATGGGATTATAATTTTGGAATACTATTTGCATATTCAGAATTGTGGCAATGACCAAAAAGCCAACACATCTTAATACTACCAAGTTTTGGTAAACCAGCTACAGCATCTGAACTTGCTTGATTTTGCATTTAAAAATAGCAATCTCTCTACCGTACTGTTTTCTATTGATCTTTTCAGAAGTACCTACTTGAATAAGCCTGGCTCATATTCTCACATCATACTGGTGGGATAACTCACAGAACCATTCTCTCACTGACACAGATCAGTTTTATATTCACACAGCCACATGCACTGCACACTGGAGGAACTGAACAACTATAACCATTTAAAACCACTATGCCTTACTGGATGGACAAGTCCTTATACTTACCAAGAATTATAGAATAAAACAAGTTTAACAAAGTACAGATACATATAAATGTAAAACACAGTTAAGTTTTTCAAATCTAGGCCCAAATCTTTGAAATTTAAGCAAATCATCATCTAAAAAGCTACTGAACGTCTCAAAATAGATTCATACTTCAGAGAAGTAAGTTCAACAATTTGAACTAATTAGTATGATTTGTGAGGGAGGATGAAATCCTAGGAATTCAACTTTAATTGTCTCTAGAGTTTGTATTTTAAAATCTGGCTCAAGCAGCAAAGAAGCTGCAAAAAATCAAAAAAAAGATAAAAAAAATATGAAAGAAGAAAACTGGTAGACAAAAAATAATTGAGAATGCTTTCCTCTGCAGTATGCATTTTGCAAAGGTTTTGCAATGTTATTTCAGAGACAAGTGGTGGATAGCCAATTAAAAACATGGATGTATGCTTCCCCCTACCTCCCACAGCTTCTACTGTGCTGGCACCTGCCTGATTATCCTAAGTGAGCTCATTCAACTCACTAAATAAATGAGGAAGAACTTATTTGGCAGAGCTCTCTGCTAGTTTAGTGAACTGATTTAGTATATCAGAGTGTCAGAACTATCCCTCTGTAACCAGTGGAACTGCTCATTAAGGCACCCAGCCTATCCTGTCAAATACTCAGGTACCCTAAGCATGAAGCCATTTAGCAGCACTATCCAGAATTTGCAATGCTGCACCCCCTATAAAGACACTAAAGACAGGTAAGCACCTTATTTAAATCTACAACTCTTTTTACTGATATAGAAGGAGGCACTGTTCATCTCTCTGATCTATTAAACACAATGAATCATGATTCTGATGAAATTTGCTGTCTTAGCTGAGGAAACAGAAGTTAACTCACAGCTATATAGATATACCAATATTGTTATTTCCCATAGTAAATAATTAGCCATTATTTCCTCTCCTCCCAAGCATTTGTGTTATTTCCCACATATTTCACAAGGTTTTTGTTTGTTTTTAAACAGAGTATATACAATCAGTTTACAAGACTCTGGAGTAGATATTTTTCTGCTGAAACAGAAGGCTAATGACAAACTACAGTACATTTCCAAAGTGAAGACGTTTCTCTAACTAGTTTGATTATAAGCATTCAACAAAAAAGAAATAACCTGCTTTTCAAGTCAATGAATATATTGCATAAACCATAACTATTGGCTTAGAAAGAAAATTATTTTTTTTGTGTTGCATATCAACATATCTCTAATATCTGCCTACATTGTTGTGTGATATGTGTTACATATTTCATATATACAAGTACTGTGTCTCTGTAACTCTGTCATCTGTGATTTAGTTTCATAAAAACCTACAAACAGTCAAAAGAAGGACAAAGAACACCTACACGGACATCAGTAACTGTACACGTTACCTTGTGCAAATGGCGTACGTGATTCTCCAAAAAAATTTTAGTCTCAGTATAAAGTCTCTCTCCAAGAGGTTCAGGATAGGCCACACACAAAGCATAAATGTCTCTGGGCTCAAAGTTAAGGTTTGTATTAAAGTGTGAAAACATATCAATAAAGTTTATGATTTACAGAACCCTTTCTTTCCCACACAAGAAGTTTAGGTTTTGGGGTCTTTTTTACATTCAAGTAAAAAAGATAAAATGGATCATTTTCTGAAGTCAGTGTAAGTACTGGCTTGTACAGAATCCAAGTTTACAGCATCAATATTAAATTTTAAATAGTGGATGCTGAGGGAATGTTAGAGCTAAGATCTTGAAACTTCTGATAGCCCCATACTGATGTGGCTTCTACCCTTTATTTGCCATTTATAAATAATATACAATAATCTCAAAGTGAAAAAGCAGCTTTCATGCACCATTCTTCCGTATTTGCAGCCAACATGAACTAAACTCTCCTCAAATAATGGAAAGAAGCACTAATTAGGTTAAGAACGTGATTAGCCAAGTACAGAGCAGAGCAAACACGTAGTAAAGCCAGCTTCAGGTTTTCTTTCTTGGAGTCCAAAGCAACTTTCTATCTCTGCATTTTGTCCTCAACTCCACAGGTAAAACAATTTCAGGGGACACTGAAAATTAAATAATCACAATGGTGGTGTGGATAAAAAAAAAGTTTGTATTCTTTTAACCGTTATTATAATTTCAGTAATCCTGTTTAGATGACAGCCACACAAAACAGTTGTACTTGCTAACTTAAATGGGCAGCAGCAAACTGTTAAATCACCCTTAAGGTGATTTTGTCCCTAAACTACTTTACAGAGCTACACCTTTGGTTTGTATCAAGTTTTAAGAGTAATTTGAGGACAAGAAGTTATGACTAAGAACTTTGCTTTCAGAAAAGTCAAGCAAGGATTAGGTAAAGCTTCGCGTGAACAACTGTGGGAAATAAACTAGTTCTGCAGAAACTACTTTAAAACATTATGCTTAACCTCTAAGCCTTGGCACTTTATAAAGCCAGCCATGGCAGAAATCAATGATTGTATATCACTTAAATTAAGGGAAGACACAAGATCTGCTTTCCTCTAGTCTACCCTAAAAAAGCACATGCCTGTGCAAAAGCAGGTAGAAGACACAGACAGTTGAAGAGTCACCTGCTTAATCTACAGAACAGCATCAAGCTCTCATCACACAGCTTGTCCAAATGCATGTTTCATTTTTTATATGGAATTACTACTCAAACAAAGAAGATTCTGATGCAGGAAACTAATTAGGAAAAAATCCTTTATCTGGCAACTGGAATCTTGGACAGCCCAATCAGAATCTAATCTTGAGTACAGTTATTTCATTCATATAGATCATCTTTATTAGAATTCTCCTCAGAACAGCAAGAAGCATCAAATTGGAAACACCAAGAAACAAAACAGGCAACATTCACTGCCTTGCAACAGTAGCTACCATTGCACTACACCAGCTTGTAAAATTATGACCAATAAAATATCAAAACAAACTTACATAGTGAAGAATGAAAGATTCTATTCAAGAGATTGTACAGAATAACTGATTTGTACACTTTACCCTCCCCAACAGATTTTCTCAGTCTAAGGATGGTGAGTAGTCAAATGCATCCTCAGTATAATTCAAACCACAAGCATCTTCACTATGCAAACATACTTTTGAGAAATTAAACTCAGAATTAGAAATCTTCATAAGCTAATCACAAGCAAAGGGGACATAACTCTTTTCTCTTCAGATCCACAACTACACTATCTGAATCACCAAAACTATTACAGATCTCTACTACAAGAACAACTTACAGCAAATTTAGAGGAAAGAGGCAGTCTTCACCACAGAAGTACAAGAAAATAGCAACGGCAGTTTATTTGATGAAAGCAGCAAACAAATATCTCTGAATTTATCTTGTAAACAAGTTTTTTAGTTTTAATAACCCTGCTTAGGACTAAAAATGGTATCTCTGCTCCTTCATGACAATGCACATCTTCCAAACATGCCTTTCCTTATTCTAGAGAACAAATTTCCTTATAAATGAAGAAAGCTGAATTTAGTATTCTTCCTTGACATATACCACCATGTTTAATATCAGCAGGTATGCAAACTAAGAGCTTTACCACAGAAGCACTTGAACAGGCACCTCACCTTCCTGTATCAACCAAATACTATTTGCTGGATACCAAGTTTCTCTGGAATTCTACAAAGGAAAAGCTATCATGAGACTGAAATACAAAACAGCTGACTGTAGCAAAACTGCTCTTTCTTGATCAATTTGTACTTGTTTCTTTATTCATTTTATCTTTGAGGCCAGAATCCAAATTTAAGGGTCATAATCAAAATGTTGTGACTCTCTTAAAAAAAAATCTCTGAGAGGAAATGAATCACTAATCATCACTGGTATTTTACTCCATAAATTTAGAGCACATTTTTCTTCTGCTGCTGTCCCTTAGAAGAACAGGAAGAAGCCTTTACTGTTCAATAATTTATCTTTAATAGTGAAAGCCATCTGTCCTTCCAGTTCAGCATGCAGTTTTGCAGGGTGAGAAAGGCCAGAGAAAGCTGCAGCCAAACTGCTGCCTAGGGGCCTCCACTCTGTATTGAGAACAAGAACATCAAAACCCTTCTGTGATTTAAGTGCTTTGGTAGTTGCTATTTGAGGGGCATCACCCAGAAATGGGAAACTGAAGCACTTCCAAACTAAGAAGGAACAACAAAAAAATTACTGTCAACCAGAAAATACTATATCCAAGGTTATACAAGCTCACAAATATTGTCCTCAGGGTTAAAAAAGCATCTAGTTAAGACTTCTCTAGGAGATGTAAGGTTTGGGAAAATTTTTGTTCATCAAACTTCTGTAACAGAACCAAAATTTGTAGAGGATTTGAGGACTCAGTCAGAAAGAATCATGACCATATGAACCTTACTTACTCTTCTTTTGGAGCCAGTTCTTCTTAAAGATACATGTTTAAGTTTCTGGTTGATCATAGGATCCTTGTAAAGCAGTTCACTAGAGAAGTGAGAACAAATATGGAGAAAAAATGGGGAAAAAAAGCAGATGGCCATGCTGCATACTTTTAAAATAATTCTGTTTGAAATACAGCTACCCCTGGGCACTGTTCATCTTATTTGTAACTTACTGGGTGGAAAACCAAAGAGAACAGGAAGAGCCTGATGTCCTACCTGTTCAAAAAAGTTCTAGGTAAAAGGCAGTTACTCAAGTACAGGTGAACTACCTACCACCACTCTCTAACCAAGACTTAACTTAAAAACCACTCCCATGCCTACTGAACAGTTAACAGCAAAGTCTTGAAAGTGATACAACGTATTCACAATAACACCTCCAACAGAGACATAACTGTCACTCATTCACCAGACAATGAAACAAGTTCATACACATTTCTTTCTGCAGAGAATCTTAAAAGGAAATCTGAAGGTCAAAGGTGGCTCCGGATGACTCACAGTTTAAATAAAGTGACATATGGTCTTTCAAGTAATCTTTTCCAGAAGATTTTAACTCTTACACCATTGTGGTTCCCAGTTCATTGCCATTCTAGCATTTCAAGTATGAGATAAAAAGTTTTATTTAAAGATAAGCCATGTTTAACAATAAAATTACCATAAGTTACAAAGGAAACACTATATTCGAGGCAAACAAGTTCTGGGGAACTAGTGGGGCAAAAATTAGTTCCAGAGATGGAATATGCACAGTACAAGCCTGTCATCCCTAAAATACTTTAAGCCTCCATACTCCATTGGATCTCAGCTGCCTAAAACAGCACAAGAGAAAGCTAACACTTCTTAGAATACACTGCTGCAGTTTAAAACTGTGATTCTTTGCTGTATCTTCTCCTTTGTTTCCACATCACTGTGTCAACTATACAGTAGAAAGATCAACTGGTACTATAATCAATGAAATAACCTGTATGAGTTTTATTAAAACAGTACAAATAATTTGCCACCTTTCCATTGTGCTGATTAAGCAATAAGAAAAACAGAGTTAATACAACATTTCCTTTAAAATCCCTGTATATGCTTAGAAACATTACTCCAATTAAATTAAATTTAAGAGAGAATAAAAAGTTAACAAAGAGGAAGACATATTTTTAAAATGCCAAATCTTTTTAAAAATATCAACACTTTAGTCTTCTTTATATATAAAACCTTGAAAAAGTTTTCATTCCAGCTGTACAGAACTACCAGTTCCACCAAGTTATTGAATATTCATTGAGCAGTTTGTGTTGAAACACAGAGTTTGGTTACAGGAAGCAGACGTACTAAACAACCAACATTCAAGGTGGAAGTTACAAGTCACACAAATTCCTTGGGCCATTCAGCTGCAGATAATAAGCCAAAAGGCTCATGCCTGTGCCAAATCAGGCACTAATAGTGCCACTTTCCAAGGAACATAATTAAGAGATGATAGTAAGTAAGGTCTTAAAAACTACATGCCAAATGATTATTCCAAGACTGCTTCCTGAGTCTGCTATTCATAAGCAATCCTTTTCTGATGTTCAATCAACTGGAGTAAATCCCAAAAGAGGATCAACAGCAGACTTGTGTGCAAGGTCTCCACATAAGAAGGTCTAAGCGAAACAGTGTGACAAGAGGAATCCATACAATATCTCATGCAACAATTATTATTTTAATTTAAATCTATTTTAGATGCCCCTGTTTAAATGTTTAGAGTTTTAAGCTACAGAATTTAACCACTTGTTGAAGACTGAATTATGTAATCCTCAAAAACTGCTTAGAAAGAATGACTGCAGCACAACTTCTCAGCAAGTAAGTGCCCACCTCATTAATTCAAAACATTTGAAAATTCTGAAGTCACTTGAACTTGACATCAGTACAAGGTGGCAAGTCATGCCCCCAGAAGTTAATTACAAAATTTTAAAACGAGAGAGTTCTTAAAGATTGCTATATCACAAAAAGGCTCAACAAGAACTATGAGCTATGTACACACACACATGCACATACTCAAAACACAGGCATGTGGGAAAGCAATTTTGAGAAATGGTAACATGTTCAGAACAAGACGAGACTTCAGAGTCAAGCTCCTGCACATAGAATAAGCTTATTTTGGAAAAACCTATGTATAAACATCTTCTCAGGTGCTTCTTTTTTCTCCCACAAGAATTAACAAATCAATAAATAAGTCTAAATGATTCTTCCCCCTTGTAAATAAACCAAACTGTAACCAATCCCTGCAGAACAGGTGCAAAGCCTCGTAAAAGTCTCCAATTATTCACGATAGCTAATGAACACATAGACACAGGGCACAGTATAACTGGTTAGAACAGTTATACTTCTTTTAAAAGAAGTTCAGTGAAACGTCAATCTTGTAAAATATTACAAGTCCATTTTACATGTAAAACACAAACCTTTTCACGACAACAATGTATGTACAGCTGTGACTTGAAAAGCAAGACCATATCAATGCAGAAAGAGTAGTTATTTTTAAACATAGCTTAACTGTCAGGACTAATGAGGCAATAACAGTGGAAGGAAAGAAAGAAGGCTTTTTAATAAACCCTGGCTGCAGAAATGTCTAGTATGGTAGTTATCAGTACAGTTAGAAATGCAAAGAAGAGGGAGAAATCTTTATGCAGAACAACCTCATCATCCTCCACATCCCGAATTTAAAGATGTGCACTCTCTGTCCTGGGTATTTCCCCTGCTACACACACACATTTAAACATATAAGAAAACCTCATTGTCAGAATAGGGGACACTTAATGGACACTCTTACAATACCTGTAAGAACAATTTTAGCAACCCTAGTACGAGAGCTACCAAAAGTGACTAAAACTGAGAACAGTTTACTTTTTATCAGCTTGGTGATTTTCACATAGAATACTTCCCAAATATGCAGAATTTCCCATCCCTTTTAACTTATTCACAGTCTTAATAACAGGTACAGGCTAACAACAAGCTGCTCAAGATCACTGAAATTGTTACGTAACACAGGTTTACTCTGTGCTAAACACATCACATAAACACATTAAGTCAGATTTTTCACTTAAAGGATACGAGAAGCGATCATTCCACGTTGCTCTTTCAACATAATCCAACATAACAACAGCTTTAATCGTTGTTAGAAGTTTGTTCCATGTTTCATCAAAGTCAACTACTCGTGGTTTCAAGGACATTGTGGGGCTTTAGTGTTAATCTGTAGAAGAATTAAACATGTCAGACAACATTGCACAGTCATAAAAAAACATACATTTCCTTTGAATTTTTCAATTTAGACTTTGTACACAGCCTCACCACCATGATAGAGCAACACAACATCCACCCCCGCCAAAGTAAAGCTCACAATCTCTCATTTTTAATGCTATGGAACGGAACATTAATGTTGCATGAGTAGCCTACAACTTAACATCTATTAACTTAACACCGTCATGCTTTGTGAAGTTCATTATCTCACCAAGTGGTTCACTTAACCGGGTCATATGAAAAAAACAACTTTCCTGTATATTTTGATTTGTTCACATTTATTCAAAGACTGTTTCAACTATATCAAAGAAAACTTAGGTTAAGAACACAATAAACTATTACCAGAGTACCTGAAATTCCTACTGTCAGTTTGTAGCCTACCTCAGGCTTTCATGAGACATTTTTGGTGTTACATTTGAAAAGCCACAAAACCCAAAAGCTTTGATCAGGATGTGAAAAAGAGAACACAGGGCAATATGCAGAGCTTGTGCAGCTTACTGCACTATGCAATAGGACAAACAGTGAAATCTTTCAAGTAAGACATGGCTTGAAAATACAGAAGCTGTGTTAGTAATTTCACATGAAAAATACCAGAAGAGATTTATTGCAAAAAAACCCACTCAGCATTAAATTATCTAAATAAAACTAGGGAAAAAGTGAGGTGATTTTAAAAAAGAGACAACTGTGAAGGCCTCTTCTTTGTTTCCACTAGTCTCTGTCCTATGCACCTAATCTAGAAAGGACCTAATGTGTGACATTCCATGCACAAAGAAAGTCTAGTTCCTGCTCAGAAACATGGCATTGTAAGGCTACAATAAAAAGTGGAAAGAATACTTCTATATCCATTTCAAATAGATGGACAAGTGACTCTTGTCTTTCCAAATTTTCAAGGTCATAAGGGAAAGCAAAATGCTACTGAAAGACTTTGAGCACAAGAGACAGACCTCTGTAAGGGAAAGAATTAAATGTCATGCTAAAAAACTATTTACCACCCAGCTTACTACCTTAACCACTACTGGCACTTACAGCGTATATTACTTCTCAGTTTAAGAAGAAAGCAATCAGATGCAACTTTTAGCAAGCATGCATGCAACCCGTCCCCCTAACTAACTAACCAAGCTCCTCAACTGCTGTAAATGTTGTCATATTTGTAACATGGTTAATAATTCAGTCCATATATGTTGGAAGGAGCTTACACAGAAAAATCAGTGAGAAGTGACAAAACAAAGATCCATCAAAGAAAGTAAGTTGAAAAACACACTGACGTATGTTTCACAGAAACATGAACCTCAGCAGAGGCAGACAACTGCTCACTTCCAGGAGGGGAGGGGGGGAAGTGGTAATCTTCAAAAAGCTCTAATATCCCTCTTCTGGAAAACACGAAAGCATTTCTAGCTGACCCCAAGAAAAAATAATCATGGTCCACAAAAGACATTAAGAATCATAATAAGTGCTTGTGGTAATGAAGCTGTGCTTGTGCTATATTACAGGTCGCTGTCTCGGAAACACACGTGGTATGACAAGCAAAACCAAGGGAAAGAAGGGAGGGTGAAGAAAAAGTCCTCCCCACAGTACATCGCATTCTCATGGATCAGTAACACTGTGATCAGGATGATTAAAACCTAATAATATGTAAAGCATCCACATGGTCATCTAAGTATTCTGGAGTTAAACAGTTTAACATAACTGTTATTTGGCATTCTCTTTCGTGTTTTACAGACATTTTAACAAATATGGTGTAACTTTTACCGTAAGACACTGGGTTTTATGGGGTATGTTGTGCTCCAGTATCAGCAATGCACAAGCTCACCAACTTCGATTATTAAATGTCTTGTATTGATCACGGTTATAGAATATACAGAATTATAGCAGGGCAGAATATCTACCCTAGGGTTTAGACTATTCAGGGGGTTGGAAGGCCATACCTGTTTGATAAGCCCTAAGATACACAGATGTTATTGAAATATATTTACACAGCAGGATAATGAAAGGATGCCGCTTCTATCGCCTCATTCTTTAAAACACACCGCTGTCATACTGCATATATTTGTTCACATAAATAAACATAGCGTTCTGTCCAGCATCAAAGAACTCCCGGAATTTCCAACCTATTTAACCATCTCGATAAGCAGCATTACAAGCCCGTGGTGGGTGCACAGCCACGGTCAGGAACACTCGCGTCAAACAGGTGACCAGTGCTGCCCGCCCCCGCCTCGTGCCCTGCTCCCCACCTTCTCCCTCCACCAAAACAAANTCCCCGGGCTCTCCCCGCCGGGCTCTCTCCGCCGGCCGCAGGATGGGCTGGGGCCGACGGGTCCCGGCGCTCCGTCACTATCCGATCGCACCCACCCCCGCCGGAGCAGCGGGGTTTGGTACAGCCCGCACTGTACGGCGAGCGCGGGCGGCCGCACTTCCCAGCGGCGGCGCGGTCCCCGCGCACGCGCCACTCCACCTCCATGGCGGGACCGTTCCCGTCCCGCGCGTTCCCGACACGGAGTCGCGGAGGGCGGGCGGGAGGTGGCGGGACGGGGGCTGGAAACGGGCCTGTCTTCCGGGCGCGGCGTTCCCGGGGCTCGTGTGAGGAGGTCGCCGTTACCTCAGAAAGTGGAAGTGTCCCCGTCCCGCCGCCGGCTCCCAGCAGGGAATTTCCCCAGCTTCCAGCAGCCTGCTCCGGTGCGGGAAGTCCCGGGCAGTGCTCCGGCCCCGGCTGCCTCGGCAGAGCGCCCGCCGTCCCCTCGGGGACCTCGGCGGAAAGGGGCAACACAAAGTTGTTAAGTGGCAGTAACAAAGTAGAGTCGCTGTGGACACGAAGTAGCCGAGCGTGCTCACGTGCCCTGGGCGCCAGTGCGCGCTGTGGGAGCCCTCGGGCTTCGCATCGTCCTGCAGACACCGGGTCTGCTGCTCGGAGCGCTCGCAACTGAAGGGATGAGTGCTTTTTCTAAAAAGCTTTTAAAAAGGGATTCATTTAGAGCATGTAGTGCAGCTCTCCGTAGGAGACAATAGTCTTCTGGAAAACAGACATTTATTTCTGAAAATTCTCTACTGTTCAAATTACTCAAAACTCATGTCCATGTAATTGCTTTCCCTGTTTTCAAATCAAGCCGTTGCCCATTTCGTTTCCAGTGCTTGCAACTTTATCATTAAGCCTTAATGCTTTCCTTTGTGTTCTCTTTAAAAATTATTTTTATTAGCTCGTTCTAGACATTTTTAACACCATGTCAATTTTCTCTATTTTCACCCTAAACCCCTTTATTTTTCTATTCTGCTGGTTTAAAGCTCTTCTGTTCGCTGGAGGGGAGATAGGCTGTAACTTTAAGCTTTTGGTTGCTTGTTATTTTTTGCAAGTGTTGGATTGTATCTGTGGCACTTTCTCCTTTTTGTAGGACTGAAGGCTCTTTTTTAGTGGTAGCGTTAGCCACAAACTTGTGAGTTAAACTCTTAGAAATTAAAAATGTATGCTGGCACAATTTAATTACGCTACTTAACCATGCTGTGTGACTGTATTAATTGTACAAGATCAGATATCACAAATTAGATGGCCGTTAATGAAAAACATCCTTATCTATACAGTACCCAAACATTACACAGTACATATTTTCTAAATTTCTGTTATACGAGGAAGTTTAGTCCTGAGTTAACTGTTATAAGCTGGAAACATAGATAAAGGAAGGGAGGTATTTTCAGAACTAATAATTTATCGTGTTCAGCATGGGATAATCATGTATTAATTTTCTGAAATTATGAATATTCACAATTAGCACAGACTTTAATTAGGTACCAAATCCTCAACTATTCTGCACACTCTGTTCTAGAAGGCTGCAGTTGAGGAAGGACAATTACAGAGTCACAATTAAGAGGAAGAACATGAACATTCGTTACTTCTTTTATGTAAGGTATTTAAAAATTGTTCTTGGATTTAAATGTATTTAGGAAATAACAATTCCTACCTAAGTCACAAAACTTTAAAATCTGGATATCCTTTTCATAAAGTGTCTTTGTCAACGGGGGCCAGAGAATTACCACCTGAAAATACAGAACAGGGTATTGCAGGAGTCTGAGATGAGCAAGTTGTGAGCATTACTCTGTGTGTTGCTAAGGTCATCTCCCCACTCCCACAGTGCTGCCTGCATTTCCAAAAGAACAAAGGTTCTCATACACTCTATTTAGAAATAATTATAATGTATCTGCCAAGAGCAAGACTAAAACTTGTGTGTATGCACCAATGCTTTATGTGAGTGGATACATGATTTATGCATCAGTGAGTTCAGTTCAGTGTTAGCTCTGTGGTGGGGCTGCTCCTACCTGCTGAAGCCCAGATGTTGATCACGTGAATTACCCTGCTGTGCAGACATGCCCAAGACAGCCAGCAAAGAAAGTCACCATTTGGCAAAGTGTGACCAATAAATGGTGTCCTCAGCTACCTCAGTAACGTCTTGATGCATTTCTTGATGACAGCAGATGTGCAGACTTACTTTAAATCCTGCTTGACCAAGGCTTAGTGTTGTCTTTCAGCAGTTGTACATAGCGGAGACACAGATGGGGGACAGATGGAAATTCTGGAAGTTTTTGTAGGATGGTCCTATGGAGAAGTCAATTTCTTCCCAACAAATTCTTATCAGTTCTTTATATATTGTTGATTACAGCAGGGAGTGACACAGGTTATTTTCTACTACATGCATATGCCACCTTAAAACACTGCCACCACATACACAAATTTATGTTTCTTTGATTACATCTGCTACCAAGTCTGCTCACTGCCCTAGCCACTATTGCAGTATTTCCTGAGTTCCCCCTGTTGTTTATTTGCATTTGTTTTCTCTCATCTGATACTTCTGCTTCTCAGTCTGTTTGCATTAACTTGTTTTCTTTTCTCTTATGTAATTAATTCTTTTGGAAGGAGCTGTCTATTTTGTTTATGTTTATGCTACATCTAGCACTGTATTATTCTGGTACAGAATTAGGAATTCCACAGCCCTATGATAATACAAACACTATATGAAATGTGCCACTATACCACCTACCACTTTATCTAAAAGCTGTTTTAGACTGCAGTCTGAACTGACAGTGAATAGTCCACATTCTCCATCACCACCATTTAATTTGCAAATGCCTTGCATGTCACTATCTGCTCTTCTTGTCTTTGATTGAAAACCCTATTTTTAGAGTAACATATTCCTTAGCCTTTCTCATGTAGAAAATGAGAATATTGACTGGATTATTTATGTTATATTCATGTTATATTCAATTTTTACTAGATGAGTTAGTCTGCATTATTGATACTGATAATAATATTAATTTCTTTTTAAATAATGTTTTGCTTCTAAAAACAAGATAAATGAAAGCAGGAACGGACCATTATTTCACTATAGCTATTTTTAATATAGACTTTTATTGTGGGTGTTTGTCTTTCGTGTCGTAACATGCAAAACATATGTGTAAGCTGAAAAAATATTTTGTGATTATAAAAATACACAGCAATAAAGTATTATTCTTGTAGCTTTCTCTTTTTTTAAGTTTATGAGGAATTTTAAATGTGTGATTATTTAATCTGCTTAAACCCCTTTAATTTTCAGTAAGAAGCAGACAGACGCTCATTGCACTGCTGGCCACAAGATGGCAGCACTGAATAGATAAAAAATAGCAGTTCAGCAGTATAAACTTACACAACCTACAGTAAGACTAACAAAACCCACACGTTTTTGTCCACGAATTAGGAAAATAAACAAAAGTTGAGCTCTCCCAAACAACATTTATTAGTTAGTCATCAAGTGCTTAGTTCGACTCCCAGATTTATTCTATCCTTCCCCAGGGTGTGAGATTGCTTGGAAAAAATTTGCAAATGTCATTTTTTCCCATCTATTATTAAAAAGGGGCACCCATTTATTTTCATGTCATTGTAGCTAAGAACTTAAACTATCTGTCTGAGCAAATCTAGTTAGTTTTTCTTTCTTATCTTTTTTTGCCAAAGAAATTGCTAAAAAAATATTCTGCAACATTATTGACAAGCAAAATTGTGTATTTAGAACTTGTATTTAAAGATCAATAAGCTGTCAAGACTTTACGATGCAGTAACTGAGCCTAAATCATTCTACTTACAGGAATTTTCAGATATTAAATAGCTTTATATATGAGGTATCAAAAGAGTAAAAGGTTTTGGAGCTCTTGCATTCAGTTAACAAGGTTGTAATTCCTTCCTGTTCAGTAAGCGCATCAGATGCCGACAGCTCAGGTACTTGCTATGGGCTGGGTGAATCAGATATAATCATTTACCAACAAACAAGCAACCTGGCATGTAAGACATTTCAGTGTTCCTATTTATCATATTGCTCATCTAAGCACTTGGAAAAAGAATGTTAAAAGCTTCTGAAGAAGCTATTAGGTGACTTTATTTTCTGAATTGTTAAAAATGAAGGAGTCCTGGCTGAGTCATCCTCTGGTGGGCTTTGCGTTAACTACTGGGATTTTGCTTTCCGGTTTAATTCGACTGTGAAAGTACCCCTGAAATTTACTCTAGTAAATAAGCAATTGTTTGTAGTTTTCATGATTTAGCTTATATGTATAAAATCCCAAAGCTACAGAGCTGAGGACATGGAACTGTTCAAACATCATCACTCATCCCTGCTGGTGGAAATGAGAGAGAGAGGGGGAGAGAGCCATGAGAGGATGCTGCACGCAATGGGAGGGAAGCCGCAGTTCCAAGAAAGTTCTGTTACCTCTACTGGGTCATGAGCCAGAAATATATTTGTTTATAGTACCAGCAGTGAACCAAACAATATCATTCTAAACGTGCCTCCTTCCCCTTTGATTCAGAAACTATGCAATTGTCTTTAGCAAGTGATTCAAGCCCTTTTTTTTAGTGCCTTTTTAAAAAAGGCTCATAGATCATGTGCACCATTGTAAAATAATTTTTAAAAAACCATAGTGAAATAATTCATTCATGGAGATGCTGCAACACAGTGAAAAGATATTGCTCAATACCTCAAGTCCTGTGTCCAGTTCTGGGCTTGTCACTTCAAGAAAGACATTGAGGTGCTGTAGCATGTCTGGAGAAGGGGAATGAAGCTGGTGAAGTGTGTAGAAAATAAGTCACATGAGGATGCAGCTGAGGGAGCTGGGGGTGTTTAGCCTGGAGGAGTGCCAGGGGAGACCTTACTGCTCTCTACTACTCCTTGAAAGGAGGTTGTAGCCAGGTGGAGGTCAGCCTCTTCTCCAAGGCAGCCAGAGACAGGATGAGAGGAAGTGGCCTCAAGCTGCGATTGGAGATGTTCAGGTTGGACATCTGGAAGAATTTCTTCACTCAAAGGGTTGTCAGCCATTGGAGCAGGCTGCCCAGGGAGGTGGGGCAGTCACCATCCCTGGAGGCGTTCAAGAAACAACCGGATGTGGCACTTAGTGCTGTGGTTTATTTGACAAGATGTTGTTCAGTCAAAGGTTGGATTCAATTACCTTGGAGGTCTTTTCCAATCTTAATGATTCTGTAATTCTATGATTTTAGGAGCAGCTACTATGAGAGGAAGGCAGCTGCTGCTTTTTGTTTGCTAGGCACAACGTTTTGGAGAAAATAGTCAAGTAAATCTCGAGTGGTTCTACCACTGTACTAAAAATGTAAACCCCAGCATACAGCGCTACAACACCTGTGTGTGCAGTATGTATAAATATACACACAAATGGAAGAAAAACACTTGAACTTGGTGACTGCACAACCCCTAGTGATGATGACTCCTAGGCACCACAACTTAGTTTTGAGACAAGGTTGAATTTGCAGAGCTGTTGTTTCCAGAAAAAAAAAAACCAAAAAGGGAAAAGAACAAGTAGCATCTGTCTTCACTAAAATATGATAAATAGGAAATGTCTAGAGCCTATTTCTAAAATGTCATTTTCCAAATTAAACTAGACATCATTCCACTGGCAGGTTCCTTGGGTTTTCTTGAGAAATTATAAATATGTCTCTCAAAAGTCCAGTAAAACACATTTTTCATACTTAATGGAGATGGAAACCTCCTGTAATGTGCAAAAGTGCTAGACATACAGAATGAGAAAAAACAGCTCATAAATAAACCAACTGGCAAAATAGCATCATCAAGGAGATAAATCAGTTGAGCTACCATTTGATGAAAGATATATCCTTTTCAGAAAAAAATATGTTGCTTTAGCCATTTATCTGTATCACTGGTAGATTAAGAACTAACAATTCTTGACATGAAAGAAATACAGAAGCTCTGTCACATAAACACACTGCAAATATCCTGATAATCTGTTATACAGAATACTCGTTCATTTAGTTATTTTTCACTTGTACCTCTTCTTTCTCTTTATAGCTCCCAGACACCTTGCTTACCTTGCTCCATTTATTCAGCAACTTCTGCTTTTCATTTTATACTCTGCATTCTTGCTCTTCACTGTCATTTACAACCATTTACCACCAACAAAAAAATCTGCTCCCCGATCAAAAACAACCTACAGTTGCTAGAAAATCTAGTCTACAACCACTCTGTTAACCAAATGCAAGTTCTTCTTACTATTTTTTTATATTTTCATGGAATATTTTTTAATAAATATGAACCCTTTGTATGTGTTTGTCTTTTACTGCATTACCTGAATGTTTGATGTCATTCACCTTTGTGTAAGGTAGTTCCTCAATGTCCTACTAGTGCCAGCCACTTCCCTGCACTGGCTCACCGTGCCTTACAGGATACATCTTTTTCAAGGCACGAGTGTATGCCAAAAGTTTGCATATTCCTGTGGCACAGTGTATCCACAATAAACTACAAACTGTTTTCTGTGTGCTTTTTTTAATACAACCTGTTCAGAAGACTTTTAATAGTAAAGTTATTTAAATTTTAAATACAATTCAAGCAGCTGTTTGGAAAGTTAATACTCATGCTACAAGTACAAAATAATGCTTTATACATACCTTGTACTTTTCACCTAAAAAGTTCAAAGATCTCTACAAACAGCAATAAATTGTAAATGGTTAGAATACTGTGAAGTACATGTTATATTCATGTTACAAGAAAAGTGTTATATAAGGAAAGTTCATTATTCAGGAGAAGAAAGGAGAAAATTTCAAGTAGTAGATCTAAGTTACCATTCTTTTTTCTGCTGCAACAGAAATATCATTATGCATATATCAGTCAACCCTTTTAACATTACATTGTTCCCTAGTCAGAATATTATTTTCCCATTATAATAATTTCTCTCACAAAATGAATATGCAACAAGTGAGTATGCAGCCATTTATAGAATGTCAAATTATTTGTCAGACTATGGGTTTCTCCACTGTTCAGTTAGTTCTTGCTTCAGTGTGTGGGGAGACAACAAGGCTGGAGACCTGACCTAGGACTGGTATATGAGGAAACAGACAGTCTGAATCCTGTCAATTCTCCTTCTCATTATTTACAAACACCATACCAGGTATCTAACTACACATTCACAAATCATTTTAGCCATTTGTGCTGTTCGTTCAAGCAGTGATTAATAAAGTGATCACAGTTTAGCTGCTGGTGTACTCTGATTTGCTTTGCTGTGTTTTGGTGCATCAGTAAGTACCTCCTCTCAAACTGCAGGACATACCAGACAGTAGCATATCACTTGTGATACCTGTTTTGTATTTACAAACCTCAATTTCTTATTACAAATCCTAAAAAAGTAAAAAACAAAACAAAACAAAACAATCAAAAAACCCAAACTAAACAAACAAACAAAAAAACCCCAAAAAACAAAACAAAAAAAACCAAAAAAACAAAAAAAAAACCAAAAAAACCCAAACAAAGACAAACCAGATTAAAAGTTTGTATTTCATCTTCAGGGTGTAAAATATTATAACATCACTGCAAGTTATTATCCAAAATCAAATCATTACAAATCCAAGAAAATCAAAATAATGATATTTTTAAAAATGGACCTAGAACAGTACTTGATACCCCCTTCACCAATAAAAACGTCCAACCCTTCCAAATAAAGAAATTCTGTTGTTTATGTGACACAAGGTAGAGTAGAGCTAGCTGAGGTACTGCAAAGCCTCACAGCTGTTAGGCCAGGCTTCTCACTAAGCCAGACCTGGGACTCCTCAAGGCTATTCCTTCCTGTGCTTCCGGCTTATGCAACCCACAAAAGTCAAGGTGGTGCCTTAGCACAGCAGTAATTTAGCCAGTATCAATTTTCAGAGGTTCCAGAGATGGGCAGTAGAAAATAATAAGAATAAAAGGATCATCAATTTGTTCTTATACTACTCATACTGTTACTCAGTCTTATTTCCAACTTAACATAGTTTAAGCAAGGAAACATTACTAAATATTTCTAATTCTACAGATGTGTAACTTTAAAGAAAATCTATATACATTTGAAAAAAAAATATTTACAAAGCTTTTACATTTTACAATATCGTTCAATGTTTGCCTTTTTAAGGGCGTGCCATTTCTGTTTCTGTTTGTGAGCCAATGGAAATCCATATTTTTCTTTCATTGCCAGGAGTTTATAAAAGAAAATAATAGGTCAAATAAATTATTAGTCTTATATTTTATACTCATTGAAGCGTTCTTCTTGCCTAATCTGTTCTCTGTTTCAGACTGATCAGGATTCTGTTGCAGCATGCGGATATTGGCTACTTCTGACTCTCATCACATTTACAAAATAAATTGCGAAAACAGTGGCTGTGTGTTGACTGCACTTTCCTGTGACCACTCTGCAAGTTCTGCTCTTGTCCCTCTATTTCCTTGTAGGCAATGAAAGAGTAGAGGTAGGGTTATTCAATGATCAGTTAAAACTGGAGTAGTCCACGAGGAGACCTGTGGTGCAATTATGAATTATTAACTATCAGTATTATACTAAATAGGATGCCAGTCTACTTTTCTGTCAGTTTTACCTGTATTATCTTCAAATGTCTGGATTCTAATTAAAGAGAAATTGACAACTAAGCTAGGTAGCATATCACTCTTGCTATCATTGTTTATGCCATGACAATCCATGAACCTTTTTACAAGAAAACTAAACAGGCATTTCATAAAATTAGACAACTATATGCACCAAATTCTTTCAATCCCCTTAAAAAAATCTATTTAAAAGATAGCTGTGAGACCCATATGTAGAATCAGTTGTCTGAAAAATACATATATTGCATTCCTACTGATACATTGTGCATTGGTGAAATATCTATGCTCTCTGCAAAGAGCACCATGTTTCTTCTGGTGCCAAATGAAGTAGCTCCAACTCCCTGCTCATCAATTACCCGCCTTGGTTAAGGTAGTACTTCTCTCTGTGTGATGGTGCCGTGGATCAGACTTAAGAATTGATCCAGGTTGAAAAAAACTTACTGGCTTTGCCCACAAAAAAAAAAAGAAAGGCAATTAAAAAGTAATTGCTGCTGAATCATTGACACATCCTTACATCTGCAGAACATACCATCATAATCATTTTGGGTTAGAGAGAAAAGATGACTCAGGCAGTCATTCTGACGGCAGCAAAGAGGCGGGCGGGATTTCAAGTTTATGTTCTTACATAAATTATGAAAATCGTGATGAATCCTGCCCTGTGTGGCCTTCTTATGGATTGCTTCTGGTCTCAGACTTGAAATTAAATGGGTCCATATCACCATATCAGGCATTGATCCCAGTTTAAAGAGAACTGGTTTTAGTTGAAGTGGGCACTTCTGTGGCACAGGCCAGTCTGGTCTCAGGTAACAAACACAGCACCCCAGCCCTGCTACGGTAAGAACACAACACTTGCTCTTCATTCCCTTCCTCTTCCAGCCCACCAACTTCAGTGAGCTGCATCAAGAACCAAATCTGGTTAGTCATCTTTGTATCACCAGGGTCTAAATGCCTCTGGCAGCTCACTCACTCCTCTGATATACTTCATTACATTACGAGAGAAGTGGTATAAATAGTAATAAATTCTTAGTTAAACATTTTAAAGCTGTTTATGACTTACTTGAAAACTAATAGAAAATAACTGCTTGTCCAAATCCAGGCCCCAAGAGTTCATGGAAATTCTCAGTTTGTTTATAGGTAACTCACTCCAGTGGTTTCCATTATTTAACACACTCATTTGAAATTTCATCCTGTTTGTAGTAAGACTTCTACCTTCAAAAATATTTTTGAGGTGCTGTTAGTATCCTAACAACTATTTTTGGCTTTTTGAGTATGCTAGGCAAAGCTAGAATTTCTTCCAAAAGTTTCAGCAGAGTAGCTTAACACTTGCCTGTTCATTTGATTATCTTACTATTCTAACAAATATTTTTAACTGACAAGAGATTTTCTAGTAAAACATACCTTTTAATGAATAACAGTAGTGTAGACCATAACAATAGTGTACCAATGGGTGAGCTCTTAAACCAGAAGTTAATTAATTATGGAAGAGAAACTCCTATTTAAAACCCAGAACAAACACGTAATATATAGGCAACAAACAAAGGGAGGGAAACAGAACTCAAAACAGGAAGGGGGTGTTAAATATTTCAACAAAGGAAATGTAGGATGAAAACTGAAAACTTGCACAAGCAATAGTGATAATTGAAGATTCTGTATTTTTTCACTAGATTGTAATTTTGATAGCTGTTAAATAACTCCTGTGAAGCAAATTTAAGAACTAAATGCTTAAAGGCAAAATCTTTGCAAATAAATATGATTCATCTCTTATGAAGTCAGAGATAAGAGTTATTTGGGTTTTTTTAAACACAGGAAATCAATACGCAGGTTCTCTTCATGCCATGAATAAGACTGAGTGTTTGACCTGTATGGACCTATCACCAATCCTGACACACACATCCTCCAATTCTTCAATCACAATGAGTTATGTGAAATTAACTTAGGTTTTTCATGTTTATTTAGCACACTGAGTAGTTTCTCACAGTAAAAAAATAACAAACCCAAAACGTAAAAACATTATGTAACTTCAGAATATACGTGCAGTGATGTATAGACATCTAATTTAAAATATACTGTAGTATAACCCCTTCTCACACTACTTTGTAAAATACTGAGCAGCAGTATGACGTATGAGGTTCAAACACCGCTAGTAACAAAGTTTATGGCTTATGCATTTATTGCATTTTAATATTATTAACCCTGAGACAACGGGCCATGTGCTCCCAGTAATGGACGGCCCACACCTACAGCACAAGCCCAACATGACTCAGGATATCAGGACGTAGTCCCGTGGCAGCGAGTGGGGAAACACGCACGTCGCTCCCGCTTGTTGCCTCTTGGCAATTTCTGATTTATTTAGTCAAATAAATGTAAAATACGACGTCATACCAGGAATGACTGATGTAAGGGACGTGCTTTCACTAGGCAGAATTACAAAACAACCTGCGGGCAGCACCTCGGCGGGCGGCCTCTGCGCAGGTTTCCGCGTCCGTGAGGGCTCCGGCACCGCCCAGGGGACAACCGGGTGTTGTGCTGCGTCCCTTCCCTAGGTCAGCGAGGGGACAGCCAGGGCCGGACCGGCGGGGGGGGGCCACCACCCTTATCGGCGGGGTCCGGCCGGCGCAGCGAGCAGCCAGCACCGCCCCGCTATCGCACGCCCGCAGCGCACGGAGCGCGGCGGCCCGGCGGCTGCCCCGGCTGTTACCGGCCGCCCNGAGTAGGGTAGGCGGGGGGCGCTGTGCCGCGCTCGGCTCAGCCCCGCCGCGAGAGCGCGCAGGAGGCGGCGGAGGCGCGTCCCCGTGTCCCCGTCGGCAACCGGGAGCGCGCGGTGCTCAGGGACGGCCGCGCAGAGCCCGCACGGCGCTGTGCGGTGGCCCCGAGGCGGCTCCGCATCCCGAGAATTCAGGAAAGGGTGCGCGGAGCGCCGGCTCCGTTACCGCCTGGGAGCCGCGGCGCTCGCCGGGCTCCGGCAGGCGGTGGCTCCAGCCCTTGCTCTGGACACCGGCTCG
>VZRS01007284.1:148575-209259 GCA_013398055.1 Ifrita kowaldi
CGCCCATCTTTGCGGCGAGGAGCGGGGTCAGCGCCTGCCCGCTGCGGGCAGAGTGCCCCGGACGGCCCTTCCTGGGGTCTCCGCGGGGCTGCCCCGGCCGAGGAGGAGCGAGGTGCCCGGTGGCGTTTGCCCCTAGTCCGTTGCTCCCGGTTATACCCTTGCCCATAGGGCTTTCAGAGCTGGGTCAGAACAGGTAGAGGAGGATCACAGTGGACTTCGTGAGTCCGAAGTCTTGCTTAGAAGTCTGAGCGTTTTGTCTGCATCCCCCACTGCTGCGATAGCATAATTTTTGGTGTGTTAAGTAATTCCACGGGGACTGATGCTTGATTGATCCTCTGGCCTGTCCAGGGGCTGGTTGGGCTCTTCTAAAGGGGACCGCGTGTCCTCTCGCAGCCGGCATCTGCCTTGTCGGGATGCTTGAGGTGGCCAGTTAGCATTGCTTGTCCTCACCGTAATGTCAGGCTGAGGTTTAAAGATTTTGGGTTTTAGGGTTTAGCTAAGGTGTTCAAGGAAGAAAAGAATGGGGAAGAAAATAGGGAAACGTGAGTCTAGGAGGCACAAGAAGCTTAGTGATGAAGCTTCTGGTGATACTGAAAACTGAAAGTTTGCACTTTCAAAATCGGATCTGTTGGGCTGTTGCACATTTTACCTGACTGAATTCTGTGACCACCTTAACAGCTGGTGTCTTTCACGCCACCAGGGTGGTGAAACAGTTGTTACAGAGTTCATACTTGAAAACACAATGCTCTTCTGAAACGAGTGCATTCTGAGAGTTTCCACACTCACAGTGGGGTCATCAATAAATGCAAAATAGGTGTTTGTAAATTCACATTCTTGCTTTCTAGTAACTCCCCTGTGAAAAAAAGCCTTCACACAGATTTGGAGCAAGGGCCGAAACATTTTTTTTAGCCCCTTATGATTGATTTCCTTTGTATTTAGCTACCTTTGTAAGCAGTCCCTTATGTATAAAGGATGGTTGAAATAAAAAAGTTGTTTTTTTAAAATGTCTCTGGGTATTTAATTATATACTCACTCACTTCTAATTATGCAAAATGCTGAGGCAATTTGCTTTTGCAGTGTAATTTCACCAATCGACATTAAATATATTAATAAGCAGTGATGTGAAACAAACAGCATTATTGGGGGGAGTGAAAGGATTTCTTGTGCTCTTTATTGCAAAAGAGCATGTCTTGATAGGGATGCCATCCTTCATCTCTTTAACCTATGGGCTAAAATATAAAAATTTCACACCTTTAGCTCTAAATTGGTTCGAACTTTCTGGGAAAAATTTTCTGTTTTCCTCTAGCTGATTCTGTCTGTCAGATTCGTCCTGTCGGGGATGGTTCATCTGATCACAGTTGATGAAGCTTTTGATGTGCACTCCATGCATCATCTTAATCAGTGTTTATCTGCTACTGACCTGCTGTCTGTTAGTCTCAGTGACTGCAGTAAACATGTGCTTATATATATTGAAATGTTGCTAGTTTGGTAACAGTTAAACTTCCTGTCAGATCCTGAAGATCTCTTTGCTATGTTGTAGGAAGAAGCAGGTATCTTTGCTTACATTATGGAAAACCATTTTTTGTCCCCTTTTTAAGGTAGTGCAGAGGTATAACTTGTTTATTAATTTAAAAATCCAGACTAATATTTAAAATCATTGTTCAGACTTTGTAAGCAATTAAGATAAAAAAATAAGAAAAAATGTAATAATACTGAGTATATGACTAAAACTTGTGTATAATTAGCCATACAATGAAGAAAAACATAATATAATTTTAAACAGAACCCAAGACCATCTACTTTAAACTATTTGCTTAATTTTCCTTTAAAATAGAAGGAAGGTAATGTAAACTTTAAAGTGTGATGTATACTGCTACCGATAGACTTTTATGAAGGATTTTAAGTGCTTGGTGGAAAAATTCTGTTTTTCTTTCTTTGAAACTTAAAAGCAATGAATATGTTAGAATTTGCTTGCAATGCAGACTGAGTGAGTGTGATATGTGTGGAAACTCTTTTCTGGATTGGATTAGTAACTGTTTCCTGCCACAGTCTGTATTATTGATGTGTTCGAAAAAGCATAATTATGATATGCTCAGTATTTTTTTCTGTGTATTTATTAAAAAGTTTGATGTATTCATGTTTACGTGATACGTAGTACAGGAAATAAAAACCCTGTACGGTTCAGGTTATAGGAATCTGAGAGTTTATGAGAGTGCTCCAAAGACAGTGACAAGCTAGTGTGAAATCCAGGAGTTCCTTGGCATGCCTGGCTGTGCACCAGCCCACACGAATTGGCACAGCTCAGTGTGGCTGTGCCACCGCTGACCCTGGGGGCTCAAATGACTGCAGCTGACCTGCTCCTGCCACTTCAGGGATCCCATGGTTGTGTCTATCAAAGATTCCTAATCTTGTAACATGTGTGAATTGTGATACTAATGTGCTACATTTTGTCTTAAGTCATCTTTCTCATTGAAGTTTTATGTCAAGCTAGCTTGTGTATCTTTTAAAATCACTCATATAGTTTGTTATTTTTGTTTTGTTTGTTTAGGCTATGGTTGGATCTTTATATTTGGGTCTTGCTTTAAGTCAAGTCACTGTCTGGTCACAGAGGTTGTCAAAAAGAAGCGTGTTTGAGCTTATCTAGGAAAAGTATTTTGCTATGTTTCAGAGTAGTGATTGCATTTTATGGCAGTCAAATTTTCAGACTTTACTCCACCTTGCTAAAGTTTTAAATTAAGCAATCATTTGTAGTAAGAGTCAGCATATACACAATTACAGATGGACAATCTATATAAATTCTAGAGTTTTCCATGTATACCATACATCTTAATCATGTTTGTCACTTCACTAACATGTGTAGTACTTGCTGTTGTTTTTCTAATTAAAGATAAATCTAAAAAATACACCCCTTTCTCCATACTGCATTTTGTAAAATATGGGGAATAACTGTGGTAGATTTTCTGCTGCACTGATGCTCTTTATAGCTGTTTTCTAACTTAGTGAAGTGCTGCAGATGAAAAGACTTGCGGTGAAAAATCCTGATAAAATAGTAGAAATAAATACATTTTTATAGTGTTCTGCAATCAGTGAGAAATTAAGCTAAAAATTAGGAACTAAATTTTTTCCAAGGTGAAAAATGGCTCTTTCTGGGTAAAATTTCTATGAAATGCATTCAGTGGGAATAAAAGTACTTGGGTTTTTTGTTGTTTGGTTTTTGGGTTTTTTTCAACAGTAGGTTGTCTGTGACAGATGGCTCTGCATACAAAAATACTTCAGGGCCTTCATAAAGTGAATTAATTTTGACTATATTCCCATCTTTAGGAAGAGATTACAATGAATATGTTGCCAGTACCTATGCATTATTTAATCTTCCTTGGTGTGTGAGCTGTTCTGAAGCTTATTCTTACATGAACCAGATACACCTTTCATATTTGAGACTCTATGGGTGCCCCTAGTTTACAAAGGAGGAACTTTTTTTTCTACTTTATTATTGTTATTGTATTGTGCGTATCTATAAAACCAGAATAGTTTGATTAGATAAGATCTTATAGAAAATTATGGTGAAATGCTTGGTGAAAACACTTCCCCCAGAGCTGTTAGACTTTGATGAATTTCTGTAGATGTTTAATTAGATTGTATCTAAAGAAAAAGGTAATTAGGGGTAACTAACATGACAAGAAAGTAGAAAGATTTTAGGTGTAAAATAGTTTCTTGTTAATCTGAATTGATACTGGCACAGGGTTCGTAACTTCTCTGAGGAGAAATACTTATGTTATCCCATAAAATGTTGAATTGCATCTTGGCTACCATTAGCTATAGTACTGTTAAGTCTGGTCAGTAGAATACCACTGGAGGCATATGAGCTAGAAATATGCTTCTCTGCATCATTTGATTGGGTATCTTTTCATATTTTCATGCCTTTATTCTGGGCAAAAATTTGATATTTAAAAACCCAATAAAATTTATTCTCTTCAAAGATCATGGAATGTTCTGTAAAGTAGTGCCACAAAAGGAGTTTGGTTTACATTTAATTTGATTTAATGTGGTTAACTTATAATATGTGGGACTAAATTCCAGAGTCTCAGAGACAGGTGGGTAACAGTCCTTCCCTGCCTCTTCCATCTCTCAGTGTAAGTCCTGAGAAGAAATCGAAGTAACTATCAGCCAGTTGAAATAATTGAGCTGTGAGTTCAGCTGGGCTTGGCATCCCCTAAGTACAGAAACTGAACCTGGGGAATCGAGATTTGCTGGCTCTTAAATCTCTGAACTAATATCATGTCTTCCTTGTGCGGCCGTGATTGGTTGTGTAAGTAGGGTGTAGGTGGGAGCGTGCCTGCAGGGCATCCTGCCTGCCTCTGCCTGACCCTATCCTGTCTCTGTTCTGTTTGTAAACTGACCTGTTGCCATGGCAATGTTTGACATCACCTGTTCAATGTTGCACCTTCAGTGCAGGGTTTGGTAGGAGAGAAAGGGAGCCGAAGAGATCCAAGCTCTTGTTTTAAAACTCACACCTTCCGTTATGACTAAGTGTGCCAAGAAATATCGAAAAGGAGCTGTCAGGTAATTGCATTTTTATATAGCAGATAAACAGCAGATCTGGAAGCTTTCTATATGAAGTTTAAACTCTAGTTTAAACTGAGGGTCAGCAAGTTGCTTATTTTTCGATGAAATCTACTCTACTTTTAAACCTGTAAAGTGAGAAGAATTGTTGTGGCTCTTGAGCCATAAGTAGTTTACAGACAGTTCAAGCATAGATCCCAGCTGGGAATAGGCATCTTGGAAGGTTCAAGGGGGCTGTAGCAGCCCGTGGCTGCTAGGCAGCTTGAGGCTGGAGGGACCTGCTGCAGGCAGTGCTGCTCCAGAGCACTGCGCTTCCAGCCCCACTGCCAGCGCTGCGTGGGACCCTGGGAGTCTGCTTGTCCCTCCCTGAGAACCATCTCTGGAACTGCCTCTCCTTGCAGCTTTCCAAAATACTTGTTCTAGAGCTCCTGGCTATATAAGTAAATATTTTAATACAGGGGAATGAAGAAAAGACTTCAGTTTGACAGAAACATATTTATTTTCTGTCTGCTCCAAATAAAAAATAGTTTGGAATTACTCTCTCTAGCTGCCTGATATACCTCCCTGTACTGCATTATTTAAATGTATATGTACTTACTTTTAGACTGATGACCATGGAAATGGTTGAACAGGATGACAATGCAGTGGATTCTCTGACAGAGAGAAGTGCTGGTCACCTTCAGAATCAGCCAGGCCAAAGTCAGATTTCCTCAGGATCTGAGGTAAGCTGAAATGTGCAAAGATGAGAAGAATCAATAAAGTGATATTTAGAGCTACTATGATTTTTAAAATACCAATTTGTATGACATTCTCATGTTTTATAAGTCTTGATATTAAATAGGAAAAGTATAGCAAAGGTATACTGGAAACTATGCCTGCAGTAGTTAACAAAGGACTAGTAAAACATCAGGTCTGTTAAAAGGTAACACTTTTAGGGGTCCTTTCAGAGAAGAGTGATCAGTAGGCACATGGGTTTTTTCCTTTTACTTTCACAAGATGATTGTTATAGAGATGGGATACAGTCTTAAGGAATTGAGGTGGCTACAAGATCAAATATAGCTAAACCATATGTGTATCTTGAAGATGTGTTGTATAACAAAAAAGAAAATGTGAATAAAAATAACCATGGTTTTCTCCTAGTTCCAGTTTTTTTACAGAATGTATTTCATCTAATTGCAAGTACATTTGTAATGTATGCTTGTTTTGTTTCATCCCTGTGTATCCATGTTCTGTGTGGTTGCTCTACCTGGATTATTCTTTGGTAGTTAATGGATAAAAGATTATATAGTAACAATTCTCAGACATTAAAAATATGTACTGAAACATTCGGCACTTGAGTGTTCCTGACAGTACTGAGATTTATAGCTTCAGAAAAGTATATAGACCACTTAAAAAGGTCTTCAAAACCCCTTTGTTAAATAAAAGAACTGATTTTAAAAAACGTCTTACAGAATTTTTTCATCATTGGAAGTTAAAAGTTATTTGCTGAGATTTGATGCCATGTATTTGGTATGTTAGATACTTGATTTACTTTATAGATGTGTTTTTGAAACTGAAAGCAGCTGCTCTTTTTGTCAGATTGTCAGACACAAAGTAGATTGCAAAATATTTATCAACTTCTTTTTGTTGGTTTTGATACATGCAACATTGGGAATATTGTTTGTTCAGTTTTTTTCTTTAAGAGTTTTATTTGGTTTGCTCTATTGATGTCATCCCCTCATTTCTTCTTTAGTAGTTCTGTTCAAATTTTCTGTTTTAGCTTCATAGGATGATTGATATGTAAAATCTATTGGCTTGTGCAATAGTCTCTGGAGAAGATAACCTGTGAGTTCTGTCACTTGGGATTTTTAACGTTGATCCAGAGACAAAGCTGCCACTAATGCTATAGGAGAGCTTTTGCACTCCTACAGTGTGCAGTGTATAACGCTTTATGTTTGTCTGCATTTAATGCTTGAGTACTGTGTGTGAAGATTCAGCTGTACTGAGTATGGGTCTCATCCCTTTCAGTTAAAATTAATAGCTCTGAAGCATTGATGAATCTCGTTCAATTAGCACTAAACATGTACCTCAGTTTGAAGGCTGAGGGGAACAGTCCGGAATTGGCATCTGGAGTCCCTTTTTTTGGTCAGATGCTCAGAGAGCCAACCTGGGCCTGTCAGTGCTGCTTGGTGCAGGTAGCTGGAGCCGACATCGCTCTCCTGGGCTGCCCAGACGAGAGGGGTTGGTGCTGTTGTCCCACTCCGAGGGCTCCGGGCCTGCGCCCGTCTCCTCAGCCGCTGGCGTCCAGGGCCTGCAGCCCCACACACGGCCTTGGTGCCCTCAGGCTGCTCTGCCACAGCATTTGTTGTGGTAGAACGGCCCGGACAAAACACGTGTCACTGACAGGCCTTGTTGAGACGCTGCTTTGGCTTAAGATAAGTAGGATTTTCTTAGCCTGTGTTCCTACCTGGCTGGCTTGGAAGGTGAGGCGCTTTGTCATGGAGAGTTGGGCCTGGATGTTGAAGCGTTAAAGCCTGCTGGAGGCCCCTGTGTGGGACATCTGACAGGTTTTTTGGCGGTCCAGATGGGAAATATGTGTGTTTCTGGGGAATTCGTGGCTCTGCCACTGGTCCACTGCCTGTGTATTTTGACTATTAGAGAGGGGCACAGATCCCTTCTCTCTCTTTGGCCTATGGAGGAGTGCAGTTAAGAGAAGACAACAACTAAAAGGGGCTGAAATGTATCTTGTGCCAACTTCCAGTCATCCCTCCCACAAATTTTGTTGCAAATGTGCAGAAATAGGAGGAAAGAATGTCTTGATTCTTACTGAGAGCTAAAATGCCTGGTCACTGAAACAGAGGGCTCCTTTTCAGATATCTCGGGAGCAGTGTCTTTGTTAGTGTTTTTTCTAGCAAAATATTTGCTCAACCTTGATTTTGTTCAGTCAGAAGTAAAACATTTTAATGCACTATCTTTTAATTTGTGGTTTTCTGTGTATTACCAAAGAATTAATTGTAGAAGGGTTGAGTTTGGAAGGAACCTTTTGAGATTATCTAGTCTGACCTGCCTGTGCAAGCAGTGTCAGCCAGAACTGTGTCTGCCTGGGTTGTAAATATCTCCAAGGATGGAGTCTCTAGAATCTCTCTGGGCATCTGTGCCAGCAGGTGACTGCCCTTCCCATAAGACAGGTGGAGTTTTTATGTCCAGATGGAATGTAATGGTTTTTAATGTGCTTGATATTTAGTTGAATTTTGACTTTGGCCAGGGAGTGACTAGCAAAATGCTGAGGGATACAACTACATAGGAGATGGGCACTTTTTTTTTTTTTCTTCTTTTTGAGGGGGCAGCAGACTTATTTTTCCCTCCTCTGTAGTCCAGGCTTTTTAAAGAAATGCCTGCCATTTAGTTTTGAAAGGATGGACCAGGTACTCCATAAGATGATAATCTCTGGAGGGCAGAGATTGTTTTGTGCTGAAGCATTTTTAATGTCTCCCTGTTGTGAGAGAGAGGAGACATTAAGAATGTGTGGGCTGGAGCACTTTGGTGTGATGGGATAACCTCCAATGCTGAGAAGAATAATATTCTGTATTATTTGTAGTGAAAAAATAGTGTTTGCATTTTTTTCTTAGCTTGTGTCATAGATACTGCTATATTCTCCTGCAATTTTTTGGTGCTGAAAGTAAAGTTACTTTTTCTACTAAAGCAAAAATGAGTAAATTTGAAAACTAGCAAAGATGAGATGCACTTTTTGTCCATTAAAGGTTTATTTTTAAAATAAAATGTCCTAGTATAGAATCAGTTTATAGTTGCATTTCTTGCATCCCTCACTTTTAGCCAGTTAATGAATAGACATGGTAATGTTTTTGTGATCCAGCCACCAGAATAACTAGGTAAGAAAGTAAATTATTGGTAGTTGTCTTTAGAAGCTGTTGAAAATGTACAGAACACCTGTACAAACGCTTGATGCCTTTGAGGGAAGAGCAGAGGTGCGAGATGGAAAATTTCTCAACCTGTTTTGAGATGAGCTCCAGGGGTTGTCTCACATGCACAGATTGTTGCTACATACAGAGCTGTACTTAAAAGGAAGTTAATTTGTATTGGAATATTCTGATAGTGTTGATGGTAGTCAAACTTGCATCTTGAAATACTTATATCTGCAATGGTATTCAAAGAGAGATTAGATGTTCCTTTTGCAGGATTTCTAGAAGCCATACTGTACTCCGTGTTGCTCTGTGCTCAGCTACCCTAAATATAATTAAAACAATGCAAGGTCAATGTACTTCAGCCTTTCTCAGATTTGACAAAAACACTTTCAGTTGTGTTTTCTTTTTTCTTTAATCCTACATCGTGATGGGTTCCTCTTTGATTCAGTTTTTGTTAACTTTGTCATGTTGTCTGTCAGTAGAGCTGTCTGCTGACCTTGTCTGAGATACCATCTGTTGACCTCTTGGTGCTGGCCCTGAATTAGACATATGTCAGGATTTACAATGTGAGAAGTGCTGTCAGAGAGCATAGGGAGATTTTCAGGGAGATTTTCAGAGCCTGGAGTGCGTAGCCATTGCAAGCTGGGACTGTTCAAGTTTAGCGCTTCAGAGGGGTTGTCCTTGTGGGCTCTTGACATCAAACTGTGTTAAATCTTGCTCCCTACAGATTGAGTCCTATAGCAATTTGCTAGGCTGTTGTAAGTAGGAATTTGCTAGGCCTGTTGTAACCAGCCTGCCAAATGCAAATGCTGGCCATTTAGCAAAGTTGATGTTAGAGGATTATAAATGCGCAACTATGTCACCATTTTGTGCTTCCTCAAAGCATATGCTGGCACCAAACGTCTGGAATCAGCCTGACCTTATTTTCCTTAAAAGTAGGTTCTTCTGTTTGGCAGTAGCTTTGGAATTGATCAAAACATCTGTCTCCAGCTTTTCCTCATAGAGACTACTTGGTGCCCAAGTGTGGCAGGTCCTTTGTTCCTTTGTTAGGTGAATCTGACGTGGATTTGTCTTGACTTTTCCAGAATTACTTTTCACTTTACTTCTGGAGTCCTTGTAGTATTTAGGTTCTACAACAGGGACGGAAATCAGATGGTCCCGTGTACTACATTCTTCATTTGGCAATGTTGAACGTAGGAGGGGTTGAATGTGAAGGTAACCTCTCTAGTACTTAGCAGGGAAAGGATGTCTGACATTTGTAGGATCCCCAGGATAAGCGTTCAGATGGACCATGTATCTTGAAGTTAGATAAGTGATGGGCAGCCTCTTTCTCTTCAAGTGTGTGCCTCAGTGTGAAGGTAGAGCCTGATCACTCTTGCTGGCTGCTTTTCTCTCCCTGCGTAGAAGACGGAGCATTTACATTTCCAAATACCTGAAATGGGACCACCCTGCTATTACAGAGTGCATGGTTGATATTTGTTGAAGCTATTGGACGTGACTATTGCATGCCTAGGAGCATAGAACCCATAGAATATGTTAAGCTTCCCCTCACCCTCTGTGTTCCTGAGTTGCTTCTGTGGATTGTTTTCAGTTGCTGTGTCAGACAGCCCTTGAAGTAATGATGTTAAAGGTAGCATTGCTCATCACTGATGTCAGAAAGAAATTTTTTTGCCAAGTCTGTTTCAGTCAGGATTTACGCATGATAGCATCAAAATGTTCTAGTAGTTCAGTTAACACAGGGATATTCAGCTTGAAAATTGCAAAGGGAAATCTGAATCAAAATTCTAATAACAATTTCTAGTATCTGTAAAAGTGATGCAGAATATGAACCTTGAAAATTTTATAATACTACCGTCTCCTCTTCCCTTAGCACTTATGCCCCCTTCATTTAATCTCTTATCTGAATTAATGGGAACAAAACAATTTCTCCTGTTATATTGTAGACTTTAGTCCAAAAGAGTATTAGCTGTGTGAGGTTTTCTTTTTTTTTTTTCCTGTGTGGTTATACTGAATAAGGAGCTTTAAAATGAATGTAGTTTCTTAATCTCGAGTACTGGATTATTTCCTGATTCTGTGTGACTGACCCATTGTGTACCAAATAGAAACTCTTAAACTGTTCACCTTTTACTGTTTTATGGCTGATGTACTCAGAAAGTTCTTTCTGACCCACCAAGTATTGTATCAAATTGCAGTTCTCACAAAGA
This sequence comes from Ifrita kowaldi, assembly GCA_013398055.1. Taxonomy (NCBI): domain Eukaryota; kingdom Metazoa; phylum Chordata; class Aves; order Passeriformes; family Cinclosomatidae; genus Ifrita; species Ifrita kowaldi. Next base: position 159,242 of record VZRS01007284.1, read on the forward strand.
CAGCAGTAAATGGAAAGGTTTGGTGAAATTGCCTTTATAATGTTTTGAAAAGTTAGCATGCTTTGTAAACATTTAGACTGCTCTGTGATCTCTCCTTGAAGCTTGGGTTCAGCATGTGAGCTTTGACACAAAATAGATCATACTCTTCAGATCTTTGAGGCTTTCTAGAGCTTAATCTCAAATATCTATTTCTAATAAATTTCTCGTGATATTAATATTTGTTGAATAGGTTGGGAAAAAGGTTTATATCTGCTATTTCCCTGTTGCCATTTCATGCCATTTAAGGAACCCATTTCAGGGTTAAAAATGCCCTCAATTGTTCTATTTTCTGAAAAGCGGTTCAGTGTCCTATAACATTGAACAATTGCATAGTGAATGTTGACAAGATCCTGTCTTTGTTTCCTAGAAACATTGTTTCTTCGAGGTAATTCGAACCAACATCAGGTCTTTTTGATAGTAGTGCATCTTAATAGTAGTTAAAATTTTTCACTTGCTTCAAGAAGGGATTATTTCTTAGACAAGCAATATCTTATGAATCAGGAATCAAAACTGCTTTCATTTTTGGCATTTAAAAAACACTTCAGTGTAAATACAGAAAAAATACAAAAGTTTCTTAAACTGTTTTTTTAAATATTCAGCATTCTTCATGGTTTTCTTCTCACGGTCATCTCATTTTACTCATACCAGATACCTTTGGAGCTGAAATCAAAGCTAGGAAGGGAATAATACCAGAATTTTATATATGAGTCTGAGTTTATTGTTGAATGTACAGAATGTAGAAATAAGACTTTTCAATGCCGTTTAATTGGAAAACACAGTATTTCTTTTTATGGTATGGTTTGTGTTTGTCATTGTCTTCTGAGTTTAGAGATGTTTCATCACACAACTTCAGATCAATCATGGTGTTTTCCCTTTGCTTCAGTATTTGTTTCTGTTAATAGATTTAACAGTAACAGCAGAAATATTGAACTATTTCTTAGTCCATTGGTATTAAACTGTTTCTTAACCCATTTGTCCTCAGCACTGAGGGTTGAGAGCCACAGGCTGGGGAAAGCTGTTCTTAAAGCTCGGCTAGCCTGAAAGAAGATTCAGCTGTTCTTTATTTTTGTTGTTGTTTTGAAGCACTGGTGTACTCCAACTCTCTTTTTCTTGGTACATATATATAATTATGTATATAACAAGAGTCCATTAAACTAAATCAATTTACAAATCCTAGTATGGCTTTATGGGTGATTTTTTGCTATCTGAGGAATTCTCATGTCTCTTGAGACATCCACCTGAAAAGCATAACTTCTTACCTAACAAGCAAAGCCAAACTAAAGCGGGTCTGGATTTCTTTTTCCTGGGAACATTCTGCAACATGTTGTTGCAGCGGCATTCCACTCCAGTGCATATGCATGGGTTTTGTTACTTTTCTTGAGGTTCTTCCTAACCTTTCTAGCAACAGCAGATTTGGTGTGTGATGGCCGAGGGTTGGGGTTTTTTTTTCCATTGAAAAGAAAATACAAAGGCTCTGGAGGGGAAAAAAAAAAAAAAAGAATTGCAGTTTGTTAGGGTACAGTTTTAAGCTTTCCATACCATTTGGAAAGGTACATGCCAAACTTTTACTAATAAAACCAGTTTATTTTTGTATGTGATAATTATATACATCTAAGCTGTTTTAGATGTGGCAACAAACTCAATTTGTTTTAGTATCACTTCTAAAAGCATTTGCTGAAGTCTTAAGGCATCTTACTTAAACGTGATGATTGTAATTTTTGCAGGTTTCTGTAGCTGCTTCCAGTGCTGGAAGAGGATCTCCAGCTGTAACTCTAGTGCAGTTGCCTTCTGGTCAAACTGTTCATGTCCAGGGTGTCATTCAAGCCACACAGCCCTCAGTCATTCAGTCACCACACATGCAAGCTGTTCAGGTTAGCTTTTTTATTGTTACATTTTCATGAATATTTGCTACCTCATAACTCTTTTCCCAACCCATCTTCAGTTTCTCTTCATTCCAACCAGTGCTGCAAGATTTACTCAGATGGCACAGGAAACAGCAGGGGGAAAGGTGGCAAACATCCAACCAGCAGCAGCTCTACGAGCATTGTGTAGCAATTCCTTAATGCTTCCTGTTTATCTTACAAGAAATTGTGTTGGAACTTGTGTCTGAACTTATGCAACAGCAAATTTGTGTCATAGCATGGCCTTACTTCAGTGTATCCTGCAGTTTTTGCATTTCGTTAAATTCTATGAACATAATGTTTCTAATGATACTATGAACTCATAAATTTTCAAGTATCTCCTATTTTATTATTGGAGAGGGTCTGGATGTAGTAGAAGTAAGCATATTATATCAAGTGGTTCCTTGTTTTTAGGTGCTATCAGACCCTGTTAGAGCATCTGGTATTGCTTTTTGTGGATGTGGATATGTAGATACCAAAAATACGGGCAGCCTCAAACCAAACATTTATGTGGCAAATGCTCACATGTTTAAAGTTGCTGGAACTAGAAAACAGAGGTCAGTGCAAAATGTGTAAGACTTTTCAGAGTTTTTAAGAAGTGAAAAAGGCAAGAGAGAATGAATTTGCAGTGTTTTGAAAATTGTTCAGCCTCCCACTGGTGTTTTTCTTGCAGCTAGGAAGGCTTCTGGTCTAGTTTTATTAAAAACTGTTTGGGAAATGTCCACTGAATTGCTTTTTGCAGATAGAATTGATATTTCTGGTAAAAGATGTGACACACCTGTTATGAAGGAGGGGTTTTACCTGTGGCCATTGCAACATCTTAAGGAAAAGCCTTGCGTTGTCAGTCTTCTTGAGAAGCCATCTTCAATATTAGAGGCTTCTCAGTAACTTTCAAGTATAATATATAAAAAGACATCTATAAGTATGATTTATATTAGAGAAAAACAATAAAACCTTGATCAGATAATGAATATTTTATTGTTGAGCAGTAGGTGTAGTTGATGGGACCTCAAGGTTTTGAAATTCTAGGTCACTATTGAAAGAGGTCCAGTAGACGTCAATACTTGATCAAACTTGAAGTCAGAGCAGAGTAGTCAAGGTAAATACTTTTTAAAATTGGAATTCTTTCTAACTGTAATTTTCCTGAGTAACCTTTATTCAATAAGCACATCAGTAATTCCCAGTTCCTGTTACTGCTTTTCTTTAAGTCAATGTAGTCAGGACGTACATGCAAAGATAAAGGACTTTTTTCAAAGCTCAGGAGGAGAAGTTTCTCAGGAATCTCTTGCCAGCTGCTGCTGTGTCATCGTAGGGGAGTGGAAATCAACTGTTTGTTGTATTGAGTGAACTCTGGCTGTCCTTCCTTTCCCGAAGGAATAGAACAGGAAAGTTTTGTCCCAATTAATACCAACTAGTTAGTTCCAGGATTTTGCTTTGGTTTCATCTGGATAAGAAGGGCTTGAAGATGCTGTAAAAGGCTTCATTACAGAGGGTGTTTAGCCCTTCTGTGATCCTCTTCAGTACTTTATGCTGCCACCTGGCATTTCCGCCAGATCATTTGTCTTTAACTTGCTACCTTCTCTCTGCCAGACGGTGGGGAACTTGGGAAATTATATCAGTTTAAAAAAGAAAAAAAGAAGTATGCTGAAGGTTGATGTTGAAGCTTGCATGACCTTTCCCTCAAACATCTGCCATTTTCAACTGGAAAGCGTTCAAAAGTTTTTCTCATAATGCTGTTGCTCTTTAGATGAAAAAATATCTGTATAGCATTCCTTATTGTTTTGTTAAATGTTGTTTTATTTGTAGGAAGGTTTAAAGTTCAGATTGTTATTTGACTTACTGCTTGCTCATCCCTGTAGTGTATCAGGTCTTGGAAAGATTAACATGAGTTTGAAGTTAAATTTGTTCAAATGCAGATGAAGTTGAAATAGGTAAAGTTGAAATCTGAACAATGTCCAGGAAAAAATTACAATGGTTTCTGTTTGTTAACATTGTAGACATGGTTGTTTGCTATTAGAGTGAAGTGTTCATTTCATATTTGTCATTATGAAAATTAAAACTTTTGAAATTTCTTGCAGAAAATGTTCTCTTCCACATTGTCGTGGTTTGATACTGGCCAAATGCCATACACCCATGAAAGTCACTCACTCACCCTCTCCTGCTACAGCTGGGCAGAGGAGAGAAAATTTAATGAAGGCTTCGTGAGTTAAGGACCAGGAGAAAACACTCCGAGGGCAAAACAGGCTCAACTTAAAGATATAAAATGAATTTATTACTAAAAAAACCAGAGCTGGATAATGAGAAGTAAATTAAGCCCTTAAAAACACCTTTTTTCCCCCAACCCTTCCCTCCTTCCCACCGACCGCGCAGGGAGACAAAGTGTGGGGGTTTTGGTCAGTTTGTCACCCAAGGTTTTTCTCTGCTGCTCAGGGAAAGGAGTCCTTCCCCTGTGGGGTCCCTCCCATGGGAGAGGGATGGAGTTCAGTTGTCCATGAACCTCTCCAGCATGGGTCCACTCTCGTGAGCAGCAGTTCTCCCAAAACTGCTGCAGCGTGAATTACCCCCATGGGCAAACAGTCCTCCAAAAACTGCTGCGACGTGGGTCACTCTTCCACAGGATGCAGTCCTCCAAGGACAGGCTGTTCCAACTTGGGAGCAAGGCCTCTCTCTCCGTAGGTCTCCCACAGGACCACAACCTCCTGCAGGCATCCACTCGCTCCGGCGTGGGCATCTTCCCCACAGGCTGCGGGTGGTTCTCTGCATCCCCCATGGATCCCCATGGGCTGCGGGGGCACAGCTGCTTCACCATGGTCTGCACCATGGCCTGCAGAGGAGTCTTGGCTCTGGTGCCTGGAGCACCTCCTGCCCCTCCTTCTTCACTGACATTGCTGTTGCCATGTTGTCTCCCTCACGTGTTTTCACCTCCTCTTCTTTTCTGGCTAGAATTGAAACTGTGCCCCCAACCTTTGTTTTGATTTCTTCTTAAATATGTTAACACAGAGGCGTTACCACCATTTCCAGTTGGCTCAGCCTTGGCCAGTGGCATGTCCATCCTCAGACCCATCAGGGTTTGGCTCTGCTGGACATGGTGGAAGCTTCTAGCAGCTTCTCACGGAAGCCACCTCTCTGGCCCCTCTGCTACCAAAAACCAGGCTGTGCAAAACCAACACACACATTAAAATGCTCAAATCGTCTTGTGATTTCCTTACCTTCTTCCTAAAGTATGACTGTCCTCAACTTCTTCAGACATCTTCACAAATTGGGGGCGCTATAGGAGAATGTGAAGGTTTAATGGCAACTAAGGTCTTGTTTTCAAGCTATTTATGCTGGGACAAATTGGTTGTTTATTACCCTCCATGCCCCAGCAGAATGAAAATTCTGTTTTGAGTTAGGATGCCCAGTCTCTTTCTTGGCTCTGCAAAACTATCTTACTTTTGAAGGATTGTGCCAGAGGCTTGAAGGTCAATCCAAGAGCAGATTGCTGAAGGCACATCGGGAGGGAAATGTCTTTCAGGATCTCTCTCTGCTGCTCAGCATTGGTCCATCCTGCGAAAGGAGGAATACAAACTTCTTGAAGCACCTGAATCTCTGCAGTCAGCTGTGATGTCTGGTTTGGAGCTATACATCTGTACACATGCAGAAGTACCTCTCACCCACCTAGGTGGCAGATGTAGAGTTCTAAGGATGTTTGCTGCATATTACCCAGCAAAATGAGGCTACATTAAATATTTTTACACAGAACTGGAATGTAATAAAATTAACAAGTGAAGAGACAATTTCCTTCTGCAATAACCCACAGTTCCTTCAAGGTGTAGTTCTGCAGATTTGAGTTGAGGTGACCCAGGCCTGTACATTTCCAGAACCTTCCAGACAGTCATTTTCTATTGAGGTCAGGCAGGTTTTGTTTCTAGTACCAAACTCTGAGGACTAGCAGATGCATTAATTCTAGAGCTCTTCCTTGTCTTCCCTGAGCTTCCACTGCAGCCACGTCAAACACTTGAAGCCTTCTAGTCACTTACATCATGTTTGTTCAGTGTCAGTTTAACAAAGTGCTTAATCTGAAACTGCAGTCTGGTCTGTCTTCATGAGAAAAGGTTTTCGCACTGTTTCAAGTTGGAAATCTCAACACAGCAGTAGTTCTGAGTAGTTAAAAGAATCCAAGAAAATAATGTGTTTTCCTTGTTCAATAATGACTTTCAGTTCTGTGTAGTAAGATGGTTGCTGATCAAGAGTGTGATTCCGCCCTAGGCCTTAATGTTGTCTTGGGTAATTTTAAGAGAAGAAGAATATATGAAAATACTAAAGGTCTGAGAAAATGAGATGCTGTGGTCTTGTCAGGCATTTCCAAAACTCATACAGCATTGCTAAGCAATGTCTTTGTATTTATGAATGTGTTAGGAAGTGTAATAAATGTGTATATTTAAATAAAGTTATTTTCTAAATAGCTTTGGTGTGGTGTGAAGAGGCTTTTATATTGTATACTATTATTTAAGGCACATTAGCATGGTATTCTGTATTTTAGATGTTCGACCTCACTTCAAGAGCTAATTAAATTGTATAATATTTTTATATTTAAAGAAATCTGTTTCCAGTACTTTTTCTAAGTGTCATTCACAAAAAAGTAACCTGGATTATTTTGACTTTTTTCTTTTTCAAATGGAAGATGTTATCTAAGTGGCTATGCCTGGCTAACCTCATAATTTGTGATTTGTGTTGGAAAAAGTAGTCCAAAATCACATGATTGCTGATAAATAAGTCAACAAACTTCCCATATGCAAACATGGAAGGAATTTAAAAAAATATTTTACTCTGCTATTTTTTTTTTAAATGAAGTTATGAATTTCAGGAACTTTGCTATTACAGGTAGCATCGATTGCAGATGAAGCTGCACAATCAGAAGTGATAATTGATTCTCAAAAACGTAGGGAAATACTTTCAAGAAGGCCTTCATACCGGTAAGGACTTTTAATTTTGGTTTTGCTGGTTTTAAAGGCAGCTTATTTATTACAGCAAAACTGTCTGATAAAAGTCAGTTATTTTATTTTCTCATGGGTATAGATTTTCAAGTACATAAAATTACTTACATTCTTCTTTTAGAAAAATTTTGAATGAACTCTCATCAGATGCTCCTGCAGTAGGGAAGATAGAAGAAGAAGAGAAGTCAGAAGATGAAGGAACGCCTTCTGGTATTTCTGCAGTGGCCATGCCAACCAGCCTGTATCATACTAACACGGGGCAATACCGTATGTGTGCAAATGTACTATGTGATGATGCAGAACATAACACAACTTTGTTTCTAGGAGTTACATAATGCAGTAGGGATGTTGTATTTTGATGAAGAAGAAGAAGAGATTCTGTATTTCTAAGTAATCACTATTAATTTTTTCTAACATGGGCATTATAGACTTTTAGACTCTTTTTTGTAGTATTTGTTGGCTGCTAGATTTAGTCCTTTTAGGGCGTCTGTGCATTAAAATGTGGAGGTGACGCTCAGCTGAAATGAAAAATGCTGACACTTTTATGTGAATGCTTAATGATACAAATCATTGCAGTTTCAAAATCTTGTGATTTGCTATGTATTAGTGGTATTCCTTATATGAAATGGCAAGTAGAGTTTCTTGAAATGTAAAGTATGAAGTTGTTAACTTTGAATTTTCTTTCTTAGAAGAGCAATGTCTTTTTGTGTCCAGTTTTTAAGTATCTATACTTTCACTGCAGAATTAACCTAAATCATGGTTTCCAACATTTGATGCTTCATCCAAATGCAAGTTAAAAGTTGCATTCACAGTTCTGTTCTGTAGATTTGTTTTTGCATATTTTTATTCCTGTATTTATGATAGAAGCGTTGCATAACTTGCACTCTGTGGCTTCTTTGGACAGAACCAGATAGCATCTAAGGGATAACTTTTTAATAACTCTTTTTAAAATTATATATTTGATAAAGCTTCACTCCTACAGTTTGTAGGGTTTTTTCATGTCTTTTCATAAGTAGACACACTAAAGTGCAGGTATTTTTCCTTTGATATAATGACAGGAAGGTTACGTAAGAAGTGTTGTGGAGTTTTTTTCCTGAAATGAGAAAACAGAGGAAGTCTATTAAAACATTGCAGTGGCATATAAAAAAGGATAGAATGGCTCTCTAGTTGTACTATACTCACCCTTGGAATTCTGCAGTTATTTTTAATTTATGCAACTAAACTAATTATTAATGGTGAGAAGACAGAATTTGCCTTTTCTGTGGAAAAGAACACAGTCAGCCTAAATTACAGCTATCCAGTACAGAATCTGTCATGTATTCATGTATTCCTGTATTCTAAGAAAAATTAAATATTTTTCTTCAATGTTTGAATTGTATTTTTGATTTTGCTTAGGTTTAATTAATAATATATTTGCCATTTCAAGGCTTAAAAAGAAGTGCTGTAATGTCTGTGTATTACCTAGCGAGCCTGCAAACCTATAGGATTTCTAGGAAATTTTAGAGTGTAAGTTTCTTAATCGTGGCTTCCTCTGGGAAGCCAGAGTTGTACTTTGACTGCAATGTCTTGCAGGAGGTGATACTTGGGGGAATATATTTTCATTTGAACACACCTATAAACAATAATGACAGGGAAGTATTTAAGTCAAGAACGAAAGTCTAAGGTTTTGCTTTCTTGTTCAATCAGACATTTACTGCTGAAAATTAAGCAACAGAGAGCATCACTGACAATGTGAGAACAGAATCCACAAAATTTTAATTCAATCTCATGTGTCTTAATTTAAATTTAGCTATAAGCCAGGCTGGGGAGATTTCTGTTCTTTGCTGCTTTTTTTTGAGTAAGTTATAGTTGTAGCCTAAAACATGTGCTGTATAATTAATGTTCTCATCATATTGGGGCATTGCTTCAAGATGCAGTGTCAGCCTTCATGGACTCTCTTGGTTTTGGCTCAAAGACCTTGTTTTGAGAGCTTTTTCTACTTGGAAATAGTTTTTCTTGCCGAATTTATTAGTTCATTAATTTGATTTTTTTAAACTTCATTTTTGTAAGTTAAAGTATCTTTTGCCTTAGCAAAGTCTGTGTATTTTAATTCTGGTTAGGCCAGGTGGTAGCAAGGATGGTCATTTCCTTGTAATTAAGGGGGTCTTAATTTGGAACTTACTAAAGAGAGCTTGACTGTTGACCCCTAGTCTTTACATGTATGAAGCACAGATATGAAGCATTTCTGAGCCGTCCTGTTGGTTGCCTGTGATCCTCAGGAGCTGCTGTTAGCTAAAACCAGGAGCACTGTGTGGGAATGCAGCAACTCCAGTGTTGATTTTAGACTGGACATGATGCAGAGGGTTGCTCCATGTACCTCCTTCATCTTTATGCCTCTGTACTTCTGCCTGTCGTTACTGTGCCTGAGGACTCCTCTCTCCCTGGCCAGCATGGGCTGCACAGGTTCTCTGGAGCAGGCACCCAGCAGTTTATGCATTAAGCTTGTGCAGTGGCCGTGGCAATGAAGAACTGGCCTTGCGGTGTCATCTGTACTGTGCCCTGGTTCAAAAGAGGTGTTATGTTACTACCTTTGCTGGTTCCTTTTTTCTCTACTGTTCTCTCTATTCCTTCAAAGGAAAAGTAGTTTAGTTGAAAAGATAATTTTGACTGTGTGTTTGTGTCTGGATGTCTGGGGTGACTTTTTTTCAGAAGAACTTGATAAGTAAATTTTTCTGGAAAACAAATGTATTTTTTCTATTAGTAGCAGTGATAGCTGTTCTCTACTTACTTTTCACCAGCAAAAATGGTATGTTGCCATGGTTTTCAAATATCTTCTGCCTCGGAGCTTCTTGGCTTTGGCTTATGGAAGCAGACAGACTGACACGACCAGATAAAATGTCTTTGCCAGCTACCTCCATCAACATATGTGTGATCTTTTTGTCAGGGAAATGGGTAGTTTTGCACAAGGTGCTGTCCTGTGTAGGAGCCTTGTAGCCTCATCTGACTATGCTCCTACTCCATTGGCTGTAGTTCTGTCACACTGGTTATTTAATATTGAAAAAAATTATTAGTTTCTCACCTGTGGTAGTGCTCTAATGTGCAAGAGTTGTTCATTCAGTTGGAGCATGTGAATCAGTCTCCCCGCCCCCCTGCCTCCTTGTGCATATCATGATGATCTGCATGAAAAGATGCAGGGGGAATGAAAATTATTAGTTCTTTGCTATCCACTTGAGTTACTTGCTATCTTAGAACAGATTTTTAACAGTTGGAGAATTAAGAAATCCATTGGGAAAGACTAACTTCAGTTCCATTTCCAGTTTTGGAAGGGAAAAAGATCTGGGTTTTTTTCTGGATTAGAGCTGTTGATCACACTCAGTGAGTGGTATTAGTGCTGTCTTCACTCCTAGCTGGAATAGAATGGATGCCACTTACATCCATCCACCTGCATGACATTCAGCTACAGAAACTGTCCAGGAAGGTCCTGTACTCGTCATAAAAGGCCCAGTTTTCAGTAGAGCTCCAGCACAAAGAAGTGGGTGCAGTGGTGGAGATCAGGACAGTGAATGGAGGGACGGTCAATGTGTTGTTCTGGGAATATGGCAGGAATCAGTCCTGTAAGGGAGGCAGTTACTGAAGTTAATTCACTCTTGTTTATAAAGTACTGGACTGGGTTCTGAATGAATAATTGCAGGACAGCTGTGACATAATTGTTTACCCAGGTTCACTGTGGAGCTAAGAGCTTTGTATCAATCTGTGCTGATGTTTTACTGCTTAGGACGCCAAACTGACTGGGGTTTATGTGGTATGGTTCTGTGATGGTGTAGATGTACCATTTCTGGTGCTAACTCTGAGAAGCAGAATTTGGCTCTTCATAACTTCTCTGGGAGGTAGAGCTGACAAATCTTGTTGCTCTTGTCCTGGACCTTGTGAAGAGTAGAGGATACAATGCTTTCCTTTTCTTGCTTTTCTCTTTTTCGTCCTGCCCCCAAAAGGGGACACTTTCTGCTTTGGAGGCCAGACTGAAACGTTTTGCAGTCTACACCCTGCCACACTCTTCCCTTTCTCCTTAATGCCTTATGGAGCCTGTGTGCAGCACCCAACTAGTTCCTATGTTACATATTCCTTATTCCAAGGGCAGGACTGGAGGTCCATGCTGAACCCTGTTGCAATATTCCAGATAAGGCTCTGAACTTAATTCAGCATGAGAGGAATTCCATGTTTTCCCCAAAAGAAGCTTATTCAGCTGTTGGGATTCGGCAATCTCAGTCTCTTTTAAGTGTTTGTATCTGTAGTTGAGCTTTTGAGATAGCCTGTTGTTGTCAAAACAGAACATTTGAAATCAGCAATCTCTAAAATTCACATAGGTATCTAACAAATCCTGAGATAAGCAGAACTGAACCTTCAGGAATGGTGTCAAATACTGTAATCTGACAGTGAATTTGGAGGAGTTCACAAGCCTGAATCTTTTTTTATGTCTGACTTTTGTAACTCAGATCACTTTAAATACAATGTTTGTAGTTTAAATATCTTTTGGGGGAGAAAGGAGGTTGTTATCCCTGGGAATTGGGTTCTCAGCTAAAAGTTTCAGGATTGTGTTAATTAACATAGGAGATACGGATTTGGCTGGTAAATCACTTGGTGGATAAGGAATTGGCTCAAAGAGCTCCAGTCAACAGCTTGATGTTCAGGTGGAGACCAGTGATGAGCGGTATCCTTTAGGGATCTGGTTTGGTTTATTTAGTATCTGTGCTGGTTGGAGACATGGAAGGTGGGCTTGAATGCACCTTCAGAAAGTTTGCAGATGACACCAGGCTAAATGATGCAGTTGATACTCAAAGCTCAATAGAGAGAAGGGATTCCATCCAAAGGGACTTTGGCAGAGTAGAGAGGTGGACCCATGCAAACTTCATGATAAGGCCTAGTGCAGGGTCCTGTGTATGGGTCATGGCAATCCTAAATGTGGATACTGGCTGGGCAATGAGTGAATTGAGAGGGCTTGGATGTGCTGGTGGATGAAATACAGAGTATGAGCTGGCAATGTGCACTCACAGCCCAGAAAACCAACCAGATCCTGGGCTGTGTCCAAAGCAGCGTGGGCAGCAGATCAAGGGACAGGATTCTGCCCCTCTGCTCTGGTGAGACCCCACCTGGACTGCTGCATCCAGCTCTGGGTTTCCAGCACAAGACAGACATGGACCTGCTTGAACAGATCCTGAGGAGGGCCATGGAGATTATCAGGGGCTGAAGGCCTTCCCTATAAAGACAGGTTGACAGGTTTGGGATTGACTAGCCTGAAGAAAAGAAGGCTTTAGGGAGACCTTGCAGTAGCCTTCCAGTACTTAAAGGGGGGCCTACAGAAAAGATGGGGAGGGACTCTTTACCAGGGAGCTTAGTGATAGGATGACGGGCAATGGCTTTAAACAGAGAGGATAGACTTAGTTTAGATATTAGGATGAAATCTTCACTTTGAGGGTGGTGAGGCACTGGAACAGGTTGCCCAGAGAAATTGTGGGTGCCCCATCCCAGGAAGTGTTCAAGGCCAGGTTGGATGGGGAGGCTCTGGGCTACCTAATCTAGTGGAAGGTGCCTCTGCCCATGGCAGGGGAGTTAGAATGATCAGATTATCTTGAAGGTCCCTTCCGACTCAAGCCATTCTATGATTCTATGACATTTCTGTGTTTAAGAAAGGCAATGCTAATTTCAAAAGGAATATACAAGTAATAATGTCTCTAGGGAATTGCATTTTTTATAAATATTTGATTATGCCAAGGAATCCAATGTTATTTTTTAATGGGGGAAGTATATTTGTTTTTTCATATTGCTACTACATGGAGGGAAGAACCCCACTTTGTTCTGTTTCTCTTTTTACATAAGTATTGGGCTCTTCACAACTGTGTACAACTTGGTTAAACATTGTTGTGCTAAACGTTTTCTCACACTAGGGAAAGGATTGTGAGTGTCAGACAACTTTCTCTTCCTTTATCTTGATGTCCTGGTTTTTGTTTTCTAAGAGTCAATAAACAGCTTTTTTTTTATTTATTTTTTTAAAAATATCTTCTACGTTAGTATTTAAAACAACACTTTTATGTGGCTAGGAGCTACTATTTTTTTCCCCATATTTATACTATTTTAGTAGAGTTAATATTTCTGGAAACATAGAGAGAAAATGTGTTGAACACTGCTTTTTATTTGTTATGCATATGGCATATACTGCACAACAGGCTTTATGTTTATGGAAATCAGTATTACTATTACCTAAGTTTTATCATACAACTGACCTTTAAGCAAGGAGAGGACCAGGAGTCCTGTAAGACTATGTTTATTTCATGTTTTTTAGCATGTGTTATGTCTTTCTATTGCCTAACTTACCTTTTTTTTTTTTTCTGTTTAGTTACCATATCTCAAGGTGGTACAATTCAGACTGTGACAAATTCAGGAGCTCCTCAGCCAGGCGCTACCATTGTGCAATATGCAGCACAGTCATCTGATGGCACACAACAGTTTTTTGTTCCTGGAAGCCAAGTTGTTGTTCAAGGTATATTTTATTAGTCTACTACATTTTAATTCTTTCATATTAAACAATTTTTCGTAAAAGGTTTTTTATTTCGTGTTGACATTATTGCACTATGAAGTAAAATGCTCGTAGTAAGATGAAAGACAGCCTTAGGAGGAGATTCAGGTTCTCTGCTTAGTAAGGCAGCTTCTGTGTTTGGTTAAAAAGAATGAAATAGCAGTATAACATCACTTTCTGCTTTGGATTCTCTTGTCCAGATTTTGAGACGTATGTTAAATTGGAATAAAGGTGCTCTTACAGATTGAAGTGAGATGCTGAAGGTGCACTGCGCTTAATATATGAAACTAATTTGTTTTTTTCAGCAGTTATTGTTAACAAAACACAAATTTGGAAGATTTTGGGATATGTTTAGGGCAGAATTTCCTTGCAACTTATGGCTCTTGCAGTTACTAGAAAGCAGATCCTTTACTGAAGCTAGTTTTCTCACAGAGGAACACTTTGATGGTCCTACAAAATGCACACATGAATTGAACTGTGAATAGTGAATTCTTGAGCCTTACTGTAGTTTGTGCAGGATTTTTTTTTCTTTCCACTGTTCCCAGCCTTTTGGTAATGCTGAGGGTGTTGGAGAACCAAAGGTGTCTTGGATTCTTATCTATATCTGGGGATTTGGGTAATGTGATGAAAACCTTTGAAAATGGGTATGGAGATACTAAATTAATAGCTATGGAGGATATACAGAATTAAAAAAATAAAAGTAATTATTTTATTGACACAGAGAAGTAGGGAGGGAGGGCTGTATGAATACTTTCTTAAGCCAAAAGAGCTACCTGAAATAAGCCATGAGAAGAGCTAGGAAGGATTTAGATATATATTGATAGAGTGGATGAGAGTCATCAAGTAAATGCTGAAATACATTGTCATCCCAAGACTTTCCAGAAGCATTTCAAGGAAATTTTAAGACTCTAAGATGAAAAAACCTTAGCCAAATATTAGCTTTTATTGTTCAGAGAGTATTGTTACAACTTCCCTAAATGTTATTATGAATACATTCTTAACAAAGCCTTAAGACCCAAATTTGGCTGTTCCCCAAACCAATTTCCCACTCTGGTACTACAAGTTTTTCTGAGTATGAGTCTAATATGTTTTCTGTGCGTGTGCCTACACATCCCTTAAATCAGAGGCCGCCTCCATCTCTCTAGGTTGACTGTAGTATTTTATAGGTCTTGCTTTGATTCTTCAGAGCTTTGGGGTCAGGAGCAGAAAGAATAACTCCTCAGCTGCTTCCTAAAACTTTCCAAGTCTGTGAAGAAGCAGAGCATTTGAGGATTTTACCTGGCAGCACTTCAGTCCTTGGAAATTCCATTTGATCGACTTTCCTTTACAGACTCTCCATTACAGAGCTGTTCTCTGACAGGGCTACTCAGTCTCAGCAATGGGCTCCACAAGATAGAATTGCCCATTACGTGTCTTGCCTGTGATGGAAACTTTCAAAATGGATTCAGAGACAGTTACTGAATACCTTCTATATCATGTTTCTGGAAGCATCTAGATACTTTTAACTAAATTGATTTGTTCTCTGTCCATGCTCAGAGAAGTTTATTTCCTGGAATTCTCTGTTCCTTTGGTTCAAAGTCCAGTGCTTTAATGAGCCCTCATAGCTGTTAACACAGAAGAAAAATGCTACATAACATATACAGGGAGAAGTACAAAGCAGACAGTAAGCAACCATGAACTTGGAGATGATGGGAAGATAAAAGGCTTCAACTTACTCTACATGCTGTTGATACTGGAAAATCTTAAAAAAACCCAAAACCTCTATAGTAAAAAAGAGGTGTATAAAAATAGTGTGAAAGCACTTGAAGATGTTTACAGTAATACAATTGTATGTAATCAGCAAACATGAGTTAATCAGGATGGAGTGAGACAGTGGAATTAGTTGAATATAGAAGTATCTGAAATGTCCTTACTACAGGTCATCTTTCCTATGCTAAAAAGTTTGTAGGAATATAGGTTATGAAGATTTGTCATTTATGTACACTTTGTAATTGACTGTTCACCTAATATTGTGATAGCACAGATAATAATAGAAAAAATATTCTGCTTACTAATGTTACCACTTACATGTATTTTTATAATGGTTTTGGGTAGGCTGCATATAAATTTTTTTCTTAATCACAGAAGAAGAAAGGACTTTAATAAATGCCTGGAAACAGAAAAGATCTGTTTCATATTCTGTTTCAGAATCTTTCACATAGCATATGTATTGATACTTTTTTCTAGAGTATTGGTTGATGAATCTCATGTAATAATAGATAAGATCACATAAACCATGTGCTTGGTATTTCCTGATAACCTGTGGTGTGGAAAAATATTAGGATGAAAGTGCCAAAGGTGTTGATCCAATTGAGTGACATTGCATTTGCTACAAGTTTACATTTGTAAGTGAAATAAGAGGCAGTTCTAATGTCTGGACAGTTTCCTAATACATTAAGGGTTAAGGATTTTTTTGCTAGCTGAAGAAGGAAGTGTTCAACTATTAGTGAAAATGAGTGTAGAAAAGTTAAATAAAAAATCATTGTGTTAGGATCTATGTGTGTTTTCATTATATTGTTAGTGATACTTGAAATCTGTGGCTTGAATTTCTTGTGCTTTAGTTCTGATCTTCTGTACATATGATCCTGAAGTGGTCCTGTAATCACAGAACACTCCTTTTGCATTGATGCTTCCACGGCTGCCATCTAGCACAGTTTCACAGTTGATGAATTAACAGTCTGAATTTGTTTATTACAGACAAAGACCTTAGAAGTTTGCTGCACCCTACATACAAACCAGTGCTTGGACTCTTGGTCTGAAAGTAATTTCATTTAAATTGATGTAAATAAGGAGTAACTCTCTTAGAGCTGAGCTGTTTTTTTTAAATTTATATTTTAAAACTAAGTCAACCAAATCTCTTGGATATATTTTGAAAAAAGAGGGAAGGGGGAAGAGGTTGCCCTTACCCAGAGTTACTGTTCTGCCTGTTACAGCTTCTGAAATCACTAGCATTAGGCTGACTTACTTTGTTGGAGTGTTTCTTAATAATTTCTGAAGCTTTTAACTAAAATTAAATGAGTGGGTTGTGGGTTTCCCTGCAAAGCGAGGAGCTCTAGCCTTTCATTTACCTATTTGTTACAGCTTATTAAGTTTTCCTGTCTTGCATGTCTGTCCAACAGAGTTCTCTGCCTTTTAGTGGAACTGTTCCAATGAAAACAACTGCATGTTTAAAATTTCCTTATTTTCTATCCAATCATGACTTTATACTTTGGATTCATTCATGAATGCTAGAGCCACATTTTAATTTCTGTCAGTCAGTGCTGTGAATTTTCAGGTCTTTCTTAACAGCCTGCTTTGTGCTGAGTGCTTTCTGTAGCTTTATGAATAATTCAGGGAAAAAGAACAAAGCTAGGATTATAGCAATATGGAAGAGGCAAAAAAAAAGCAGGTTTACTGGAAAAGGAATTCTTTGGGCTGCAGTTTCAGTGAGCTGTTCCAGTGATGGAGCATATTAATGACAGTGGTAAGCAAGTGAGGTCATTGTGATGTCAGTGCTCTTGCTTGTAATCCTGCACATGCTTGGTAGTTTGGAACAGTTCATGCTGAGCTCTGCTAGAGGAGCAGCAGAATCGTGTGTGCAGAAGTTGATCATGGCTGTTACAGGAGATGAAACAGGTAAAAATTTTGTTAGCCTTTGACATGGTATTTTTGTATGTCTGTGCAGTGTTTAGTTAGTATTTGTGACATTTTCTTTTGAACCTGTTGCTGTAATTGTTTCATCTCTCTAAAGTCATACAAATAGCTCCTAATTTTATCTACTTAGTGTAGGATTCCAGGGCAATTTTAACAGTTTTGTTTGGGGGAAAAAACCAAAAAATCACTGTTAGTGCATGAGTTCTTGCACAGATTGATTTAGATAACTAATCTTTATTATTTGATGCAGGATTTTGCTGAAAACAATCCACCACTCTACTTTTGCATTTTTCTTTATTGTGGCAATAGTCATACATATTACTATGCTTGTAATTGCTTTTTGTTTTGTAAAAATGACAACTGGCTTTTTTATTGAGCAATAAACACTACAAATTTGACAGCCATGGGCATAAGACTAGCTGTACAGAAATTGTTTTGGCAGTGTAAATCAACCCTATGCTTCCATTATTAAAAAAACACTGAATGGAAACAAATTTGAGGGCAATAATTGAAGTATTGTTACGCCTGCTTGTTTTCTCCTCCACTGTTAAAATGGTCTGTTCCTCAGCTAATTGAGTTCAAAAGGCTGACGTCATTAGATTTCCTGGAATCGTGTTGCAGTAGGGAACTGGAAAAGTTAAACTCCAAACAAGATACACATTGACGTCAGCTCCAAGTCATGCTGCGATTTAGTCAGTTCCTTTCTGCCTCGTCAATTGCCTCCGGCAGCTCGGTAGCATTAACTGCTTCCCTGCCGGCTCCTACGTGCTGCTGCTCAGAGCTGGCGCACGTTGTTTCATTAATCCAAAGATAAATATCTTCTCCAGGTCGATGTTTTTAATGCTCAAAGAGATAATAAGTCATGCCTTGTGTAGCCAGTTCAGTGGTGAAGTTAAAAACCCTTTGATAATCAAGTCCCACCATTATGACTCATAGAGGGGGAGAGCAGGCGTCCAAATACATTGGGCTTTTTTTCTCTTGGATAGTCACTGAAAGAGCTCGAGTGCAGGGATGCTCTCTAGTGTTCAGCAAGTTACTTTTTCCAAGAGGTGGTTGCTTTTTAAATAAACTTTTTTAAAAATGCAGTTTGAGTTTTTTTCACTAGTTGTTTTTTTGGCTTCCTGTTAATAATTTTCTTTTTGTAAGTCTCAACTGAAAGCTTCAGGTCTTCAGTGACTTTTTACTCCCTCGCATTTTAAGGAGTTAAAAAAAAAAAAAATTACTTGGGGCAGTGTGTTAGGGAAATGTACCAACTCCAGGTTTGATGCTTTGTTAACAGTCTCAGTTCTACTTCTGGTACCTTAGGAATTACATTAAACCTTTGTGAAGTGTCGTTAGAAACGGCCACAGAAGTTTGTCAGTCTGGATGAAGTGTGTGTGACATTTGTCTCAGATGCTGAAATGGAAGGTATGCTTCACTGTAATATAGATACATAACTAGGCTTAAGATAACTTCGAAAAAATTTAAGTTTATCCTACTCTGTTTAAAGCCCGTTTCGTCTTTCTAAAGGTATTTTTCTGGGGAAGTCAGTTACATTGTAATTTCTTGAGATAATATATGAAACATTTTTCAGTCTGAAATATTTTTTTGCAATGATATATCATAAAACATACATTACCGCACAGCTAAAAGATACTTTGTCAGTGCTATGCTATGCATTTTTCTTGTTTTTAAACAGTGGTGTCTGGATTTGCAAGGTCTGTACCACCAGAATGGTTATTTATCAGTGTTCCTGTGCTGGCAGGTTTATGAGTGAGACAGCTGTCAGGCAGAGACTGCCACTACTGGGATCTGCTCAGACTAGAATACTTACCAGTGGTGTTTGCTGATCCCAGCTGAGATAGGGACTTGCTTTTCTTAAGTCTTGCTGCAGGTACGTGATCACACTGAGTCCTCTTCACAAAGCTGCAGTAAGTGCTGTTTGCTGCCATCTGAGTATAAATCAGACACAGACAACAAAGTAAGTGGTCTTGCCAGGCTGAGGCGATCTGGGTTGTGGAGCTTTCCCCATGGCTTGATCTACAGAATGGTTTGCTTGGATTTCTAGTTCTTTGTATCTAAGGCAACATCTCTTTAATACCTAGTGATGAGATAGAAAAAGGTAGTTCTTACCATAGTCTATAAGATGTATGTAATGTGGCCAGCATAAAGTTGAGCCTGAAGAGTTGCTAAATTCCATTTTTATTAATAGTGAGCTGAAGTATCATTCCATTGACATGACTGGGACTGCTAAGAAATGTGGAGAACTTAAAGGGTTAAGCAATTGCCCTGTAGATGTACAAGATGACCAAGCCCTGTGTTCATGGCAGCTGCCTGTCAGTGCTCACAGGGCTGTTCTGGGCTGATTTCTCCCTCCCTCCCACATCCCCAGGGGATTATCCAGGTCAGTTCACTGGTCCAGTTCATCTTGTAATTCCACAAACACTTTTACCCGCAGGACTGAGAGAGGGGGGAGGTGCATAGAGTTTAAGCTGATAATAATTTCAGGACATGGCTGTGGAATTGTAGTCTAAACACAACTCGATTCTATTTTTTTTGTATTGAATTAGTGAAGCACTTGCATTAATATAGTAAGAATAGTGTATTTTTATTAAGTTCAATTTTTTCCCCGTATAGTAAACTGATGTTTCTTAACTGATCAACCTGTCAGCCTCCCCAGGATGTTTTTGTCTACATTTTATTTTTCCCAGTTGTCCTAGTTTCAGTTGGGATAGAGTTAATTTTCTTCCTATTAGCTGGTACAGTGCTGTGTTTTGGATTTAGGATGAGAGAGATGTTGATAGTACACTCATGGTTTAGTTGTTGCTCAGCAGTATTTGCACTCAGTCAAGGACTTTCCAGCTTCTCATGCTCTGCCAGTGAGTAGGCTGGGAGTGCACACAATTTGCAAGGGATCCCAGCCAGAGCAGCTGACCCCAGACAGCCAGAGGGATATTCCATACCGTAAGGCATCATGCTCAGCATGTAAACTAGGGAAAGCTGGCCTGGGGACGGCTGCTCAGGAACAGACTGGGGATCAGTTGGTGAGTGGTGAACAATTGTTTTTAACTTGCATCAGTTGTTTTTCTTGGGTTTATTTCTCTTTTTGTTGTTTTCCTTTTCGTTACATTTATTATTTTATTTTATTTCCATTATCAAACTGTTCCCATTTTAACCTATGAGTTTTCTTACCCCATCCTACTGGGGAGGGGCGTGGGTGGAGTGAACAAGTGGCTGTGTGGTGCTTAGTTGCAGGCTAGGGTTAAACTGTGACACATGTTTTTCCATTATTTGAATAATGCTTTAAAAAATTAAAGTATAAATTAAGTATAACATAATAGCCTCTGAAACATCAGCTATATTCAGTTGCTTTAATGACAAAATTTGAAGTTTTGTTCTATCATAATGTAAAATATTTATGGAAAGGAATAGGTAAATACTTGCTTAGAATTTAAAGAGGAATATATTTTTTGTTTGCTTTTGTCTTCTGTCAGACAAGACACAAGTACTTAGGACCCAGTGTTTTTAAGTTGAGGTACATCATGTAGGGACAAATACGTCTGAAACAAAGAAGTGACGTGAAACTGTCAGAAAGGTGTTGGTTTCAAGTCACGTCAGATCGGCATTTAGCTTGGGGAGAGCACAAAACTGCTAAGCTCAGGAGCTGAATCTGAACTTTTGCCCTCTGATTTACTGTGTGGCTACACCCCTTCCTGTGCAACCACCGCTGCCTCCTCTTGCCTGTTAATGTGGCAGCATCTTATGTGTGGTCCTCTTGCCCAGGGAACAAATGCCTTTACATCCTGAGCACTTACCTGTTCCTTTTCGTTGTAGCAACAGCAGCTCTCACTGGTTATCCAAGGGCTGCCAAACTGCTGTTGTAAGAGGAGGAGAGGCTGTAAAGCTGGTACTGTTGCTGTCACAAGGAAGGAGGAGAAAGTTGTCTTCTGAAGCAAATTGAGTCCTTTACAGGGAGAACAGGGTAGCATATAAACCTCAGTGGCTGCAACAGCAGGACCCTCTTTTTGTGGGATTGTGCAAACAGGAAGTAAGTGTGAATGCTTGAAATGTTCCTCAGACAGCTTTCCTCATGTCGTCTGAAGAGAGCCATGTGGCTCTGGCTGGCTGGCTAGTGGGGCCACATGCTAGAGCAATTCAGATATTTTACAGTGTGGAAATAAATGCTATTAAGATAAAAAATATAGTTGTGTCGTTATAGACCTGTGAAAGAACTTATGTATCTGGGATCCTGGGTAAATAATTTTCAGAAATCTGTTAGTTTCAGATATGCCTCTTTTTTGCCATAAGTTTTAAAATACGTTTCTTTTATACAGCTGCCACTGGAGACATGCCAGCTTACCAGATTCGAACTCCCACTACTACCTTACCTCAGGGAGTGGTTATGGCAGCCTCGCCAGGGACTTTGCATAGCCCTCAGCAAATGGCAGAAGAGGCAACACGCAAGAGAGAGCTGAGACTTTTGAAAAATAGGTAAGACTATATAATAATTCATAGACAGTGTTGCAAACCACCTCCCCCCCACCCCCCTGAACATTATAATGAAGTTTTGTTCTTAAGGTCATGAGCACTGCCTGTAACTGATGAAGGGAAGGCAGAGTATTCTTTGTCAGTCATCCCATGTCCTTCTAGCATAGAGTATTGGTCGTTAACTCTGGAAGGTTAGAGTTGACCTTATACCCATGGATTTTTACTTTGAAAATATTAGTGTAATTCAGAAATCAATATCCGATAATTTTTGTGATGATCTAGAGTTATACTTTTTGTTGAATTTTAATTCCCCTCCTCTCCCACTACTGACAGTAAAATAAGCAGTAGGGGCTTTTTCATTTTAAAATATCCTAGCGAAGAATTGCTTAGGAAAATAGCTGAGGATCTCATTAGCAGCTGTCCATTAATGATGCTGTGAAGAGGACTTATTCAAAGATGGAATGATAATTATAGACTTTCCTAAGTACTTGGCTACTGGGATGAGATACTTTGCAGTGCCCCTGTCATTTTGTGAGACATATTGTATGAAGTTGCTGTATAGTTTTTAACTAGTTGTCATGGACTTGACTGAATGTTGTAAATGTCAGTCTTTCTCTGTGCATTCTTCTTGCTATTCTTAGGGCAGTCTGTCTTTTTCAAATGTGTAGCCACGTCTGTCATTGGCAGATTAATGGTAGAAATAGTCTGCTCTGCAGGTCTCTAATACACTGCTTAACCACTTGTCTTATGATTGAATTAATGGTATTGCTTTGCTCTCATGCCTGTCCTTTATCTTAAATTACACATGAGGATCACTGCATTGTTGTGCCTCCCTTTTGTTTCTTCTCCAGTTTTAAAACTAGTGCCTATGATATAGTTATGATATAGCAGCTAATTTGCTGGAATGTTAGCCTTTCACAATTTGACAGTTTATCATGTACCAAGGTGGTAAAAGAGGACTCCCAGTACTCTTAATATTTCTTCTGGAATTGAATGCTCATTTAGTCACATACTTCTGAAAGCACTACCCAAAGTGTTTAGCTCCAATATAAGAGACTTTTGAGCAGAACTAAGAGGATGGCTTCAGGCTATCATTTGCTAGCATCAAAAACCACAGACTCGTGTGGCTGAAATGTGCTCTGGCAGCCAGTTCTAAAATGCTAATAAATTGTATTTGTTTGGACTTAAAATGTACTGTACATTGTTACGATGTGCTGTAAGTTTCTATCTCAATGTAGGCTTGGCACCTAGTTTTTTATCTGAAGAGAGCAGTGTTATGTTTGAGTTTCTGAAAGTGTATTCTCTGGGTTTGGCTGTAAGATTTTGATGGCAGAAAACAATGCTCCCAGTAAACACACAAAATAAAATGTGACTGGAAGAAGAAATGCTGCTTTCCATCCTAATTTTTAGTACAATTCAAGTCAATACATTATCATTTCCTCTCTGTTTTTCTCAGTTCTTCTGTGTATTGGTTCCATCTTTCTATTTGGTGATGCTGAATGCGTTTCAAGTTCTAGTTGTTTTGGATTGTATTTTAACTATGTTACTGCTTTTGGCTGTTATCCGATGTTCTGTTTGTGCAATCCAGCAGTTGGTGGTGGTTGTTGTTGTTATTGTGGAACCACAGGGATTGCAGGTAATTGCATTTATCCAGTCTTTGCCATATTGTGGCTGTTCCTGTAGTCATTTGCCTTGTATTGGTTCCAGGGAAGCTGCCAGAGAATGTCGCAGAAAGAAGAAAGAATATGTCAAATGTCTTGAAAATCGTGTGGCTGTGCTTGAAAACCAAAACAAGACTCTCATTGAGGAACTCAAGGCCCTCAAAGATCTTTATTGTCATAAAGCAGAATAGCTGTCTTTCATTTGGACCTCCTTTATTATGAACTTTAATCAAGGCATGAGAGGAAGCAATTCTACAGATTGCCATATGAACTTGAGAAAGAGACACTTGAGGCCCTTGTGGAACCCAGTTTTGCTTAGTGTTTTCAGACTGATTTGGGAGATATTCCAAAATTTGGAATTCTGTCACAGTCTCCATACTCTGCTGAGCTTTCTAATGGCATGCAAATGGCTTTTTTGTTTGCACTTTTTACTTCTGCTTTTTGCAGGGAAGCTGCTAAAGAATGTCGACGTCGGAAGAAAGAATACATAAAATGTCTGGAGAGTCGTGTTGCAGTGCTAGAAGTTCAGAACAAGAAACTTATACAGGAGCTTGAAACCCTAAAAGACATTTGCTCTTCCAAAACAGATTAGTAAAAATATTTATTATACTGTGAACTAAGATATGTCCAGTTGCTTTGTAAGACAATACATAGCCAACATGGCTTACGGCTTTCTCTTTGTGTCATTTATAATATATTCCAACTCCTAACATTCCTGAATGCTTTCCTGCTTTTTGTCAATTCATAGCTCTAATTTCAGGTTTTTCATGCACCATCCTTCTGTCTCCCAAGGAGCCAAATGTTAAAAAATATAACAAAGTAAAAAAGCGCATAATTTCTAAGAGCTGTTTCTTTGCCATATATTTACATACTACTTTTTACATGTTACTGAGTGTCCTGCACATTCAAAATATTTTGCAATTGTTTTAGATGAATCATAAAGATAATGCATCCAGTAATACAAGAAAATCAAACAACCCAAGGTATCTCAGGAAAGAGTTTATAAAAGAATGTTATGATTATATGTATGTACTAGCATACTAGTCTACAGATGATTTTATGGCATATTTTTATATTAGTTGCTTTGTGGAAAAAAGTATTGTATTGCTGTCACTGAGTGCCATGGTTAAAGATAGTTTTTAATAGAACCATGTTGTTTAACCTGTGTAGTGTCTGATTTCCTTTAAAAACCTGGTTGAGATGCTTTAAAATCCATTAGTATCTGAAGAAAGACAAAGGGAAAAAAGCACACGTAAGCTCATGACATGATGCTGAGTATATTGTAAATACCTATAAGAAGCTCTCTGTTATATGGCTGCTATTTACTTAAATTTTCTGTAGCCTGCAGAATATCTTATTCATTGGAGGTCTGTATATCAAAATTTAAATTTTCATCCTGGATACTTCACATTCTAGATCCTGTACACCTGTGGACAGTTGCCTGTAGTGAAGATTGATGGTGCACTTCTTTTCACAATTTCAGCAAACTACTGAGTGGTGGTCAAGGTGTCCTAAAGAAGGAAGCTTTCCAATAAACAGTAACTATTTGCTGATTCGCTGGGTTCTGGAGTAGACTATAGATGAGAGCTGAAGATTTTTAAAATAAACCCATGTTTAAACCAGATTACAGCTCTTGTAAATGCAGTATGTGCCAACTTTCCATTGTGCTTTGAAAAAACTAGTGTATATGCAAAGTTGCTTCTGGGTACTTTTTTAATTCAGGAGTGATCTAATTGTTTGGCCAGTACAGTCTATGAGCAGAGTGTTTGGGAGCTTTGATGGAACTAATAGCACCATTGCCTTACTGATGTGGTAGGAAGAAAGACCTGGTTCCCACTTAAATGGCTTTACTGAGGGGTGCGTGTGTGTGTGCGTGTGGAAGGGGAGGAGGGATGGAATCATACTGAAGTCATTGAGATTTCCTAATTTAATTTAAACTGAACTTGCATTTAACCCTCTTCACTCTAACCCTGTTGGGGTGGGTTGGTTTATGTATATATTTTTTTCTTTTTTCCTAAATTACTTGAAATACACAGGCTAATTTTCTGGAATATTTTGAAAATCCCACTAGGTACCTAAGTGAGACCATTTATAAGAAGAGATATTCTCTCTCACTTCCTGCAGCCACATCAGTTGATTTAAGGAGGAAACAAGATGCCTTCTGGCCTCCAGGGCTCTGCTGCAGGTTTGGAACAAAAGTACAGTAAACTTTGAAATACCTTCTTCGCTGTGAAAATACATCTGAAGTGCTAAGGTCAGCAGAAGTCAAAGGTTCTGTTCAGGTTGGACAGGATGAATGCAATGTGCAGGTCCATGTTGCAGCCTCTGTACAGCAACAAGTAATTTGCTTGTTGTGGCTCTGTCACTAAAGTCTCTTTTCTGTTACAAGTAGGCATTGCTGCTGACTCACAAGGGATTTGGAAACTTAAATAAAGAGAAACTTGTGTGTGTGTGGTAGATACCTCTCCAGTAAAAAGTCCCCTTTATCTTCACAATAGTATCTGATACTAACTGTAGTTAGAAATTTAATAGGAGGAATCCTTGTCTGTCCCACATCTGTGTAGTTTATACTCATTTCTTTACTAGTAGAATCATAGAATGGTTTGGGTTGGAAGGAACCTTAAAGATCATCTAGTTCCAAACCCCGTGCTGTGGGCAGGGATGCCACTCACTACTAAATTATGTTGCTTAGAGCTCCATCCAGGCTGGCCATGAACACTTCCAGAGATGGGGCAACCACATCTTCACTGAGCAATTTGTTGGGTGCTAACCACTGAGTAAAGAATTTATTCCTAATATCTAGTGTGAATCTCTTTTCTTTATAACCATTGCCCCTTGTCCTGTCACTGTTTACCTGTGTAAAAAGTTCTCTCCTCCTTTCCTATAAGCCTCCTGTAAATACTGAAAGGCTTAATGAGGTCTCCCTGGTGTTGTCTTTTCTCCAGGATGAACAAGCCCAGCCATCTCAGGTTGTTTCCATAGGAGAGGTGCTTCTGCCCTGTGATTATGTTTGTGGCTCTCCACCAAATCTGCTTTAACAGGTCCATGATCTGCCTGTGCTGGGGGCCCCAGAGCTGGATGCAGCACTGCAGGTGGGGTCTTACCAGAGCAGAGTAGAGGGGCAGAATCCTCTACCTCACCTTGCTGCCCACCCTACTTTGGATGCAGCCCAGGATGCACTCAGCCGTTGGGGCAGCAAACACACGCTGAAGCAGAGTGATGGATGTGGTACAGGAAAAAGGCCTTCTTGACACAGTAGTATTCTTAATATAGAAACATCAAGTGAATCTGAGTTGGTTTATTACAAAAGAATTTGAGCACTGCCCAAGCTTTGATTTGTTAGAGCCAAGAATTTTGTTTTTTCATTATCAGGAAAAAAGGCCAAAATAATTGTGTTTTTTTCCTTCCTATTAGAAAACTGCATTTCTATGGTACGAAACTCCTTTCTTGCTGAAACCACACAACTGCAAATTTCTTTAAGATAGGTAGCTAGAGGATTGGCCTTTAAGGGAAAGAGTACACAGGACTGCATGGATTTTAATTTTTTTTTTTCAAAATAGATTTTCATGTAGCTCAGGTAAAATAGTCTCTTGTAAAATGTCTTCAGCTTCCTAGAGTTGTGGGCGATGAGGAATGTAATAGTCAGCTTCCTCTTAAGGTACAGCTTTGAGTCATAGCTGTTTCCTTCTTAAGCAGATGGGCAAAGAGAAATCTCTATAGACTATTCAAACTGATCTCTCTTAACTCTAAAACAGCCCCAGCTGTTTCGGCCAGTGAAAAAAGGGATTAAAATAAGTGTATTGTGTGAGTACGTGTGGATTTAGTTTCTTTGGGAGGACTTTTTGGTTGTTATTCGCATAGATTTTGCTGTTTGCAAGAAAAATTGCAGATTTATTTTTTGGCTGCACTGATACAGTCCTGAGGAGTGTAAGTTGTCTCCTGCTTGGTTTTCTTTCTGTTTTTATCAAACATAATTACTGATCTGTACTGGTACCCTGCAGACATCAGTGTAATAGCTAATTTCAGTGTGATCTTTTTCTGAATGAAGTATCACTTCAAAGAAAACAAAGGGGTCTGCTCAGCTTCTGGTTTGGATTGACTCATTTTGCACACAGTTTTTTCCTGTTTCATTCCCTTGGTGTTTAGTATGTGGGTGTGTACATGGCAAGACTGCAGTGAGTGCTGAGCTGTTAAGCAGCTGACAGAAGTAACTGCCTTTTGGTTGTCAGCTTTTCTGTATAAAATATCATGTGGGGAGGGATTTTTTTTTTTAAGGCACTATGAGGCTCTTCTGGATGAGAATAACAGTGATCTCATTATTCCAGCAGAAGTGTTATAGTATTTGCTTAATTTACTAACTGAAGAAAATTATTTAGGTAAATTCTAGAGCAATTTGATAGTCTCTCATGCCAACTGGAAAAGGCAGGTAGCAAAAATCAATTTATTTTTCTTTGTCTAATGAATCTTTAGTCTATTTTCTCAGGTTTCTGTTTATTCCTAATTCTGAGTTAGAACTTCCTTTTTGCAACAGGCTTGTTTAACATAGTATGAAGCAGAAGCTGTGTATATGCACAGTCTGAGAGAGAGTAGTGTGAGAGTTGAGTGCTGTGTGTAGACTAAGGAAAAAAATAACTTCATTGTGTTCTGTGTGACTTAAATGGAAAAAAACAGTGAAGGAAGTGTCTTTGTTATGGTAACTGCTGAGCTTTTTCCTCTCCTTTAATAGCCTGTATCAGTGGAATCAGGTGTGATTAATACATCTTGTGAATGGAATTATGGCTATAAAAATGTCACAATTCAGAAATCTGGTTATCCAGCCAAGTAATTGTTTGTGTTTTGTGGCTTCAAAAATATGATTTCCAAACATCCTTGAATGAGGCTTCTAATATTCTGATTTTCATGATTCCTCCCTCCCCGCCCTTCCCAATGTGGTTGTGCTCACACCAGGTAAAAGCTGCTGCAGAGTTGTTCAATAAGCCCAGTCTGCACCAAAGGGGTTGTTTTTTCTAAAATAGTTCTCTTAAAGATTTTTCTTTTCCCATAAGCAAAGTATTTATCACATTTCTAGCTTTCATTAATTCTTACAGAAGTGAGAGAACTGCAAACACATTTTTAAGCTTAATGCATACTGAGGTGTTTTCTTGATGAAGTTGGTTTTGAAGAACTAGATTCTCCAAGATCCTGGTTGTGTGAACTAAAAGCTTTCTGAAGTTCGTGAGCTGGCATACAAACAAGAAAATGCTTAAATCCTTGACACCCCTGCATTTTTACCACTCAAGTGGTCAGTTACTTCAAAGATCCAGACATGGGCCTGGAACTGCAGCTTTCATGACAGAAATGAGCAGCCTAAATCTGTTGAGATCTTCAAAGTAGACATTGTTCTTTTTCTCTCATTTGAGGCCCAATCTAATTAGCTTTTCTGAAGTGTGTCTACTGGAAATGGTTGTAACATGAAATACAGCCACAGAAAAACAGGAAAAGTCAGGATAGATTGAACAAAGTGTTTGAAAGCAGTGCTGTTACAGAGTGTAACAGAAACAAGCAGGTAAGGTAAGTTTGCATGTGGGACTGGTTTTTTTTAAATTTCTATATTTTTTTGTGCAAGAACCACATTGGTCTATGCAGGGATCAGAGCTCTGCAGTGTTGAGCACAGGATGAGAAGTGTTAACATTTCAAAATTGGTTCCATTTTCTTTTGTTGTATCTTGTGTAAATTGTCGCCTATAGCTCCCTCCCTCTTGCTATCAGACCTGTTTCTTACATTCTTTGTTCTTTTTCATTGATGATTTTCATTTTCCTGAAATACTAATATTGTTTCATGTGCAATGACAGTTAGTTGCTCATGTTTGTATCAGATTTCTTCTGGTATGTTTTGAACCTGGTGGTCAACAACAGTTAACATTCATAGGTGTGTCAAAGATCTCTCAAAAGTCTATGAAAATAGATAGTTAGCATGGACTTACTAAAGGAGAAGTTGGAATGTAAGTATTTTTAGATTCAAGAAAACTTACTGGGAATTCTCTTCTATTAGATTCCAGAGAATTAATTCACTGAGTGCCTGTGAACCACAGAAAATGAGGTTTTGTTCCTGACAGCTATTTGTATTTTTGGAGGATGTTCAAATTTCTATAGATTCTACTGTATTTGTTTAAAAGGACAATGTGTTTATAGACAAAATGTATTTTATTGAAAAGCTTAGATACCTTGCAGACCTAAACTATTGGGTCTGACATTGTTTTCTGTCTCTTCACCACTCCAGGGGTAGTTGAGTAAAGGACAATGCAGTGTATCCTGATAAAATACTTGCTGGATGCTCCCTGATATTGCAACAGTTACTGACACAGGTTTTTTTCCCCCACACTTCAGCTAGGCAAATAAGTTAAAAATAGACTAGTTTTGAAAGACACTATTTTCAACAAAAAATACCCACCACAAAAATACCCAGTGCTTATACTGTTACATTGTAGTAGCTCTGAGTGGAATCTGGTAATTCAGCCTTAAATTTGAAATGCTGGTCATTTCTTACCTTTTGGGTAAAGTTTGAAGTAAAAAAAAAAGACATGATTTTTTTCCAGCTGTTTTAGAGTGACACCTTGTGGAGATAAATATCTCCACCTTATTTTCAAACTGATAAGGCAGCCTAAGGATGTTCCAGAAGTAGGGAATTTCTTGTATCCCATGGGGGAGATTTGGGGGATGGGATATTCTGTGGCTGTTGAGGAAACAAATTCATTTTTCCTGCTCTTCCTATGTTAATACATAGTTAGAAATAAGTGATTAAATTTGATAGACTTTCAAGAGGAAAAAAAATCACATTGAGAGTTTTTAAATTTATTGTCTTTCTGACCAATAGTCCCATTTAATGAAAGACAAAATGAGAATTATTTAATTTTTATTTATAGAAATAATGATAATAAATTTTATATAAATGCTATTACAAATACTTCTATTGAAGCACAGTAGTTATTAGTTCTAGGTCACAAAAGTTAAATACAATAAAAAACCTAAGTATCTTTTGAAACATAATGGTGTGAAGGGAAAATGAAATTATGCAGTTTTAATCCTGGTATATGGAAATACCATTCTGGAAATGGAAGGGGGAGGTAAATAGGGGGAATGCAGAACACAGGAGAAAATAAAGGCACAGTCATGAAGAAAATAATTTTTCAGGCTAGATAGATTCCACTTTTCTAATAAATTGCACAGTTCTGCATTACAACCATGACTATATAGTCTTCTGTCCCCCACAGACGCGTCTGCGAGTGACCACGTGGATAGTTCTTATCTGTGTTTTTCCACAGCACCTGTGAAGTGGGTGAACTGAGCACCTAAACAGAATTCATTTTGACTCTTTCAAGAGATTTAGCCAAATACATGAGATGTGATGTCAAGATCTAGAACAACAAATGAATTTCCATATGGTAAGTTTATAGGTCTATTCTATGAAAAATGAAAATATACATGGTTTGGGAATTGTTGTTATTAAGATACTTATTTAAATATTTATATAATTGGACAATTAAACCAGTTACTAATGCCATGCAATTTTTTTCGCAGTCCAAAATACTAATTTGGTCACAGTTAAGTTTGTGTTGCAACAGAGACACTCCGAAGAGGGTCAGTATCCACTTACACTATAGTGAATGACTGCAAAGCTTGTAAAACTGATCTGCTGTCCTGGCTGTTTTCAGTGTAGCAGTTTTGGCCAGTGTTAGATCTGGTTTTGTATCTCTTCCCCAGACTAGAGCATTCCTGAGGTGACAAACATTATTCTCGAACATGTAATATTAGCTCTTGCTGTTTGAGTAGATCAGTTGGCTTCACTTCCAGTTCACACACACACCACCACCACTCCACTTTCTAGAATGAAAGAAATAAATGTTACATTTCTTTAGCCGGTATTTTAGCCCTGGAAATCCCTAAGTCTTCTGTTTGGTCTCCCACTTTGCCATGAGCTCCCTAAGGACCAGAAATGGATTTGCTCTCATAACCCAGCTGAGTGCTTTTACGAACAGCAGAGGTCTCACTGTGCAACTTGGAAAGGTACGAGTGGAGAACAGAAACAACTCATGCAAATATGCACGGCAGTATCTGCAGGCCTCAGGTCAAGAGCCATCTCTAGAGACACAATTGTACCAGATCTCCTTTGTAAATGACTGACAACAGAACCTCTGCTTTCTACTGCTCATTTGCCCAAAACCAGATATAAGAGAACTTGCTCCAGTTATTCATATTTCTGGAAGTATCACTTTTTACTGGCTCTTTTAGTTTGTTTTTTAAAGTTTCTTTCTCAGAGGGATGGCTCTTGTAGCAGAGCCTAGCTGCCTCTAGGTAACAAAGTTCAAGTTCGAATTTTTCTCTAGCAAGATGGTCAGCTTCCACCTGTGGCAAGGGAAATTGTTATTCTTTTTAATATGCTCTTCACACTAAGGGGACAGCTATAGAGATGTCCAATAGATTTTTCACATGTACCGAAGTAAAATAAAGGCATATGCTCAAACTTGAAGGTGGGAAAAGCTTCCTTCAAGCAAGAAGAGGGCCCCCCCATAATAAATTATCAAAGCTGTACCCTGAAGTTTCATAACAAGCTTTAAATCTAGCCAAAGCATTTCCTCATGTATTCCTCTGCCCATGCAAAGGTTTTGAAAATACAAAATTTCAACTGTACAGCCAGTCTAAAGAATAAGTTTACGTCAGATTATGTAAAAAATTCTGATTCTGATGCCTACCTCTGCTGAAATTCTAAGTAAATAAACCTAGTCCTTTCATGGATTTATTATGTACTGCAGAAAGACTACATTTAGGACAAAGGAAAACATGATTAACAGTGTCCACATAATTTTGGTTAGGATATGGGGTCTGAATTACTCTTGGAAAAATCTTCATATACAAAAAAAACTACTAAGGTACAAGGATTTATGCAATTGCATGAGAGAAATTGTGTATGGATCAAACAGAAAAGATGAGTCAATTAGTGTGGCTTACGAACAGGACAGTGGTTAAGTATGTAGGTCACTTTTTAGAGATTAGTTATCTGGGATCTTGGACAGATGCCCAGCAAAGTGAAAGACACTGAATGGAATTGCTGATATAAAATAATCCTATTAAAATACAACATTAACTTGCAATAATGTAGAGAAGTGGTGTCAAGACAGCAGCTTTGTTTTAAAATACATACTTGATAAGGAAATAAGCCTATCAGATGTATAAAATCATAAGGACAATAGCTAAATACATTTTAAATGTGGTTAAAGATTATATTCCTAATGTATTTATCTACTTTGAATCTTTAGCAACATAAAGGAGGATGAAAGGTATTCAAAAATACAGAGAATGTAGCTGATACGTCATCAGGTATGACATTTAGTCCTTGTTTGCTCAAGGCAGTCAATAATTGTAGCAGAAAGCATAGCTAGACCTTGTAGCATATAAGCTACAAAAAACCCCCCAACCCAGCAGATAACTGAGGCAAAATGAAGGAATATAGGGGCTGGAAATGAAGGGGCTGGAAAAAATAGTTGTGCCTACTGTCTTAGCTCAGTATTCAGTAGAAGTGGTACAAAATGAGTCTGGAGTGCTATGCCTGGTTCTCCTTCAAAATTTGTGAAGATGAATATGTCCAGTGATGAGAGAAGCTGCACTAGTTTGAAAACAAACCAGTGGGAGATCGCAAGTCAGAATTATAATTTAATAGGAAAATTTAAATAAATGCAATAGTACAAGAACACTGACAGAGTCAGGCTGCAGCCTGACGCCCTGTTAGGCAGGGTGGTGGTAGCAGTCCAGATGAAGTGGTCCTGTTGAAGCAGTGATCCTGTAGAAGGGTCCAGTCGTCACCTGAAGGTCCAGTGGTAGCTCTTGTCCTCTGGGAATTCAGTAGGTAAGGGCTGCTTGTGGTGTTCCAAACCCCAGGTTGTATCCAGGTGGGAATGCTTGGCTCCTCCTCCTGGGCGGAGCATCTCACAATAGGATGATGTAATTTTATGAGTCATGGGATGAGGCTTGATAGCCCATTAACAGAAGGTATCTCCCAGAGGGAGTTATCAGGGATGTGTCATGGAAGAGATGCAGAACGTTGCCCCACCTGGTTTTAATAGATGGTGATAGAATACATACTTTTGGTTACATCTTACACTGTAACCTAAGACAGAAGCAGACTTGCCTGAAGAACAGAGTTGCTGCACAGACAGAACTTGACTCGCAGATTTAGTTGTGCCTCATCACTGCAGAAGTCTTAGAGGGGGTGAAACCTTGAAGAGCATCCCGCATTCATGGTATGCAGGAGAACTGCAATGGCCTTTGTGAACCTGCTGTGGGAAACAGACCTGTCTTAAGGGCCAGGTATTAAATGGTTGAGTAAATTGTTGCATGTCTAAACTTCAGATATCTGGTCCTAAATATGGTAACTGGATCTCACTGTGTACAAGCTCTCTACACAATACATGACTGCTTACATTGAAATTAAGAAAAGTTCATAGGAGTAGGCATAGAAAGTCTTGTCTTCTCTCTCCAGATTCCTGGATATGTTTGTTAATTGCTTGAAGTGATACTTGTCTTACCTAACAATGGTAATCTAAACTCTAGGTATTTCTCCATAGTCTAGTTCTGTATTTCAGTGGGATGGCAGACAGTGTTTCCACACTGCAGTCCATAACTCTGAGGATGGAGTTACTTGCCCTGGCTGAAATCCTTTTCCTTCCACCAAACAAACAGTTCAGAGAAGAGCTAGGAACAGAGGGCTGATTTTTCAATTGAAGTTAATCAAGATACACCCAAATCCAAGGTTATAAATTCCTGCCCCTTGCCAAGACAAATCAACTTTTATCTTGAAGAAAAAGTCCTGAGAGGAACAGCTGTGGTAAGGAAGGGGAGATGGTATTATCAGCATAATGGTATACAGACAGCAGACCCTGACCAGCATGGTAGCAGAAGACTTCCCGGGAGAGGTGAGATTGAATGTTCTTTGGCAGAGGAGGAGTTGGATACGTCCTACACATTTGGGAGAGTGTTCCCAATTCTGTGCTGTAGAAGATTCTCCATAAACATCCCAGGCATGGATGATGTCATTTTAAAGGGTAATAATAGTTTTGTTGGCTTCATATGTCAAGCTTGATCTGAAAGTATGATGTAGGTTTTGCAACTTTGAAGCTAACTGAAAACCCTAATGGTATCAGGTTGTGTTCTGCATTCAGGTTAGGTTAAGTGTAAGCAGCAGCTCTGTGAGGCTGAAAAAATTGTTGACAGGAGCAAAACTGTAGCCATGTCAGGAGCTCTTAAGACTGAGAGATCCAAGTTCATTCACATCCCATTTTAAAAGGCAAAACCTTGTCTTTAGATTGGGCCTTGGTGCAGATACTGAGTCAAGTATCATGTTCTCATTAATATTTCTACTTTGGTGAATGTGGATATAATTAAGCTTGAAGTACAAAGATATCCGTGACCATTAAATACTAGATAATGATTATTTTATTTTTCTTTGCTCTTCCTTATCAGCTAGTATATTTTAACTTATTTAGCATTAAGTAAAAAAAATATTTCTGAGTAACTCCTAACCTTTTGAATGTATTCTAGAAATATTTTATGGATATTTACAGAGTTGAACAATTGCATAAGAATACAAGAAGGGCTTAAGCTAATGTTCGACTCTGCAACTCGTGGGAGTGAGTCAGCTATTCATTTGGAATTGAAAATACACAATCCCAGGAGGATATTATAAAGTGTTTTTGAGCTATTTTATTAAAAATTGTTGGATTTTTGTCAATAGTTAATTGTAAGCAATGTTATGTAAATTAGAATTCACTGTTACCTGTGAAACAGTCTCAGAATAAAAACCCAAAACTCTTCATAAGATTTATTTTTTATTTTTCTTTGCTAGGGAGGAAGGTTTAAATTTGAACATTGTACAAACTGTATATTGCAATAAAGTTCCCCGACCCAAATCTCTAGTCTAACCTAGATAGTTATTTAGTTTATGTGGGTTCCCGATGTCAACGTCAAAAGTTATGTTATTCAGATGAACAACATAAATTAATAATCAGTGCATATCTGAAAATGTTTGAAGATATTTTTGTCTTCATTTGCAGTACCACTTGCCACTGATGCTGACAGCTTTAGGACATGTGTGATTAGTTCTCTGTGCAGACAGAAAGCTATTTGTTATCCTGTATTTATGCTTTCAGTCTTACCAGTACCTCACAAAAAATCCTCATTTACAGCACTGTTACGGATCTTGCTTCTCCAGTTCTCTATACCTGACCCATTCGATCCCATCTGGAGACCAGTGGTTGTCTTAAGCTCTTGCTGTTCCTGTGCACCTCACCATTCTCTTTATGTAAATTGATTTGCATTAGGAGGTAGGATAGCAAAGGCTTTTAATTTTAATTCAACAGATCAGCTTGTTGAAATAAGACTGTTAAAATAGTTATCCCTAAAAATGTGTGGTTTTTTAGTCCATATAGTTAAACTGTGAACATAATAAGGTTCCAAAACATACGTGCAGTAACTATAGACTTCAGGATACCCAGATCAATGGTGAAAATAACAGTGGTATAAAGAGTTGCAAAACTGAGATCCTTATTTTCCCAAAAAGAGATGGAGATGTACTGCTTTCTCAGAAACTCCCACAGACACTGAGGAAGTCTCCTCTGGCAACCCATCAGCACCTCAATACTTTCTTCAGCAATGTTTTTCCCTTTATTATATAAAGGAAATTGGTTAGTGATGAAGGCACTTGCCTTCTGCTATGGCTGGTGAAAATACTTGGTTTGCAATGGAATAATGTTTCATCTCTTTTCTTATAGGAAAAAAACTCTAAATTCAAATCAAACATAAAACATCAGTAAAAGCTTCTTTCTTGACAGCTTAGGAGTGTGAAACCCCAGAAAGATTAGAAGAACATTAAAGTTCCCTGTAATACCTTCCATTGGTCTCTTCTGATCTGAAAAGACCAGTGGGTATGATGAAGATTCTATCTGTTTATGGCTTTTCATAAAATGAGCTCTGGAAAGTATAAAATGAGGTGAGCAGGGTTCCCTTTTGTCAGAAACTGTTCTGATACCACAAATGCCATTTAACTTCCATCCGTGATGTCCATAACACAAGAAGAGAAGATGGTTAGAGTGCCTGCTCTGATATGGTAGTTCCTATACTATATATTCCGATTAAATGCTTAGAGCAAATGTGTGTTTGATAATGCTTAGTTAATGGCATAATGCCTCTCTCATTGTGATGTTTACTTCTGTGACTTCAGAATCTCAAATCTGTGAACCTGTAACCCAATTCCTATTCCCACTATAGCCAACAAGGAATAAGGATAAGGAGGAGTAAGATCTAAATAGACCTTATTTCACCAGTAGTGAAATCCTGATGCTTCAGTCTGTTGCATAAGCTCCCTGTCCAATGCTTGGGGATGATAGTCTTCCGAAGGAAATTCTGTAAATCACATTGGAGTTCTGCTGAGTTGGGTGGTTAGTGAAGATAGCACAGCTTTATGTGCAGATGTTTGAGCTGAAAACAGCATTAGTCCCGCATCTTGTATATGGATCCAATGTGAAAAATGCTAATCCCAGTTGTGCAACATTTCTCTGTTTCAGACCTTGTTAGAGAACTGGGTTTTGGGTTTATTCAGGCCGAGTGTTTAAATCCACTTGTTCTACAGTCAGATAAGGTCTTGTACCACTGGAGCCTGAGGGTTTGCATTCTATCTGTTATTTGTAAAAAATGCATTTTTATTTTGTAGGAATGACTTAATCTTGCTTTCTTTGATTTTGTGCTGGTTTTGGCTGGGATAGAGTTAATTTTCGTCATAGTAACTGGTATGTGGCTGTGCTTCAGACTTGTGCTGAGAGCAGTGCTGATGACACAGAGATGTTTCAGCTATTGCTGAGCACTGCTGATACAGCATCGAGGCCTTTTCTGCTTCTTGTGAGGAGGCTGGGTTGGCACAAGAAGCTGACCCCAGCTGACTGAAGGCATATCTACATGCTGATGCAATGACTCCACGTGGTGTCATTCTTTGCGTACAAGTCTGGGGGAAGAAGGAAGGGGTGGATGTTCAGAGCAATGGTGGTTGTCTTTCCAAGTCACTGTCACTTGTGATGGAGTCCTGCTGTCCTGAGGATGGCTGAACAACTGCCCTCTCATGGGAAGTGGTGAATTAATTCCTTGTTTTGCTTTGCTTGCATACACGACTTTTGCTTTACCTGTTAAATTGTATTTATCTCAGCACATGAGTTTTTTCACATTTACTCTTCCAATTTCTCCTGCATCCCAACATGAGGAGAGTAAGGCTGCATGGATCTGAGCTGCTGGTTGGGCTTAAACCACGACAGACTTGTTAGCTAAGTAGAGAAATGAGGCAAGATTCACTTTAAATGTGTATTCCCCACAGAGCTGCCCTAAAACAGGATGGAGGTGCTGGACTCCTGTGAGTACGCAAGGATTGGGATATGCCTGAGCTGGGATTTCTGTCCCAGGGCTGTTGGCAAACTTGTGCCTTATGCAGATTCCAAGTTCTGCAGCAGAAACTTGTCAGTGGAGGTAGGAATTGTTTCTCTATTAAGTTACATTTCTAGATATTCCAAAATTACACTTGCAGATGGACAATTTTTTTCTTGAGTATATGGGGTACAATAACCAAGACAGCCACTACTCATCACTGTATGTACTGCGGGTGAGGGAAGCTTCAAAGATGTAAATGATGCTAAGATGCATAAAATAGAGGTACTAAAAAGGGCCTGTGTCCCTCCTTTGAAAATGAAAAGAATCCCTAGAGTGCCTTCACAGAGAAAAGAAAGTAGGATTTTCCAGATTTCAGGGACAAGAAAAAGCAAGAATACTTGGGATACACAGCTGTGAATATACAATGCTGTAAACCTTTCAGGAAATGTGAAAAATCAATATATGTAGAGATGACAGGCAGATGACATGGACAATTCCTTAGTCCAATATGAACATACCAGGGTCTAGAAATCATGGACGAAATCTGAAAAACCTCGATCTCTGCCCATAAAATACTTCCAGGGGAAGTCGTAGATGTGTGCAGTAAAAGGTAAAAGAAGTATTTCTGTAAATAAAAGTATTAATGAGATACGTGGAACAATACACAAGTATCTTTATCTCAAAAGTGCTCAGAACTAAAACTGCCCACTCTTAACCTAGACTTCAAGAACAGAAGGAACAATTTTTCTCTTATTTCAGGTGGAATTCAGTAAACTTTGAAACAGCTGCAAGGAAGCTAAGATTTAATTTTTCCAGGCTATGCTTGTTCTACAAGGGTGTGAAAATTAGTTTTCTAGGACTCTCATGCCAACGCTTCACATAAAAATAATACTGTATAATCTCAAAGGTGTTAGGAAGAACTGAGAGAGCCTTGCATTTTTAGGCCCTTCCTCAAAGGGTAAATCATGTCAAATTTATTGTAACTGGTTATATCCTGATGTAACATATTTTTGTTGTTTTTGTGAAGGTAACAGGCAGATAAAATCCTTCTCAATCTTCTCTATTGTATCATCCTCTTATGCTCAAGTAGATTGCTAGAAGTCAAGACCAGCATGACATCATAACTTTGGAAGGAGAATCACACAGCTTGCAGTTTTCACACGTCTAACTAATAGTAAGTTGGAGTGGGTGAGTGATTGAGCAATAGCTGTTAGTATTTTCTTTTTGAGAAGTGGCATGGAAAGAGATTAGGTTTCACTTGGTTATATAGCCTCTTATTTCCATGAAAATTTTTATTTTGTCAAAAAATATATAACTCCTCCTTTGACAGAACATTACAATTGTAATTTTCCTTTGGCACAGCAGAAAACTTTCCATCTTTTACTTAAAAATATGTTTCAAGTATTTCATCAGCAGAGATCCAGCAACTGTACTTGTGAAATGAGAGAATTAAAAATTATTATTTCCAGCATGATAGGTAAATGTAACAGATTAGTAAAAAGCCAGTGCTTGTTTCAGCATCTGTGTTATATATTTCTGATTCTTGGTCTGTGCTCAGCAATGCTGTCTGATGTTCCAGGTTCTTGAAGTGGAAGCAAATGCTATAACCACAACAAAGACAACAGCACAGTGGAAGATTTAAAATAAACTGCTGAAGCTACAGTCGTCTGGCACTAGTCAAATTCACATGATTAAAAATCCTCTCCTGCTTTTATTTCAGCATCTTAGAAAAAATATTGAAATGTCCTGCAAAAGCAACTGGCAATATAGGAGTAGTTACAGAGAGGATTCATGAGAATACATTTGCTCTCAGACATGATTCCCAAATTTAGGCTGCTGTCTCAGTCACTTCAGCCCCTTGAATGAGACCATGACCCAGAAAAACAGTCCTATCTTTCCCCAGTCACGTATTTCCAGTGCTTCTCCTGAGCCAGTAATAATGTTAGTACAATTACATGGTAAGCTGGGTTAGAGACTAGCTGAAAACTTTGTCCAATTTAGCTTCAGGCAGAACAGGCTGATACAGCTTCCTGTATGGTCATACAAATAATAATGTGGGCAGGGGGGAACAGACATGATCCTGCATGTGGGAGATCAGGACAGCTGGTTTTGTAACAGTGAACACATGATTCACAGTGAGTGCCAGATAGTATATCTTCTGTTTTTGAGGAGATTAATGTAAAAGTTGGGAAACTATCATCGGGGCAGCAAAAGTTCCCAACTCACATGCAATCAGAAGGAATTGCACACAAGGATCTTCCTTCCTCTGGTTATGTACTGGTCCTGGGAAAAGGAAAGAGGGACAGTTTTGTATCTTTCAGTGTTGGCCATTTTGAAATACTTTGTGTACCATTAGTAGGGTCTAGAAGTTGTTCTGTGTAAACTGAGGTTTTCTGTGGTGCAAGTGAAAATTAGGCTGTTGGATCTTGTTTACTTTCAGTGGAAAGGAGGCCTTTACCTCCAAAGCTCAGAGTGGCAAAACTCCCTTCTGAAAAGATCCTCGTACATTCATTCAAGTGTTGCAGTCATTAGGCCAGAGCAATTTGACTCTCCTTGAGACTGATTCTACCATGCAGTTTTTAGTGATGCCCTATTCTGCAGGGGCCCCTGACACATTTACTGCTGTGATGGCATCTGCAAAATTGTACATTAAGTTTAAGCATATCTAAAAGCAGGATATCTTGAAGAGTGAGCACTTGCAGTGACACAGTTAACTCAAGTGGTTGTATTTCTGCTTCTTCCAGTGGTTGTTCTGGGAAGTTTTGTTCTGCAAAGCTGGTTTAGGTTTTTTGTTTTGTTTTCGGCACTTTTTTAAACTCTTATCAATGGGATTGTGCATGATTAAGGGTATAGATCAAACTCAAAGAGTCTGTGAGCCCTAATACTCTAGATGAATGATAGAAAATTTATTTTGCATTATATAATGTGTAATTTTTTCTCCTTTTGTTTGCTACACTGTGGCCAGCAGCATGATTTATTCGGAACCTAAACACTTTGCCAGCACATATTTGATTAGAAATATTAGCCATTACCAAGACACATTTTTTAGCTATGTAGGCAATCCCATACCAGCTGTGAATTCTTAAGATAACTCAGTCTAAACAACAGGGAAAATTATGAAACAAATTAACAGACTCCGACAAAATACCATATTATCCTTATGGATAAACCACCATATTAAACAGTGAGTTGTATCTTTGTCAACTTTATTTTGGACAAAAACAATTAAGGTTGAGGTTATAGACTTTATAAGCTTGAATACATAATTAGAGTCCAAAGACTGGATTTCAGTGGTCTTCAGTCTTTAAGGGGCAGCTGCAAACATCTGACCTGAATTGCCTAAGCACTCCAAAGAAGGAAGTTTGCTTTGTAATCTTGTACTAAATTTTTAAATTCATGTAACTCACCCAGCATTAGGAATTATTTTAACTCAGAGATTACAGAAACAAAAAGTATTTTTTGTTGTGTTTTTGCCATTTATTGGAAAGGTCTTTTAGAAGTTTTACTATAAAATTTGAAGAAAATGGGCATATGCTTAGAGACAGATATTCTGTCCTTTGTTATACAAGATATTTTTATGGTTTTCAAAATGAATTTGAGGAGGCCTGTCTTTTCTGTTTGGAGCCAAGCTTATCTAGGAGGGCTACAATTTATAGTCATATCTTGTTAAATGCTTTTATGTTATTCTTTAGACCTTAATTGTCAAATTATATGACAGTTCAAAGTTCCTGGAATGTAAAAATCTGGTGTCTCTAAATCGTTTCTAGTTAAGTAGCTTTAAAGTAAAGGGACACTCATCACTGAACTAATCGGTGTTATAAAAGTGTCACATGCATAAGCACAACAGAACTATGCTGCAGTAAACCTGGTGATGCAGTGAGCTGGACCTAAGAAAATACCTGTTCTAAGGACACATTTTATTTCCTGAAGCACTCCCTAAGGGGCATTTTTTGAGTGACAGCAGAGGACACTTGGGTAGAGTGTTAGCTGAAGAGTTCCAGCAGTGAAGGGTAGCATTAACTTTGAATGAAGAACAGCAAGCTCGTTCCTTGCTTGAGATAAAAATGTCTTCATTAATTATATTTTCTTTAATTTGACACATAATTCAAATTGACTAGATTCTTCCCAACGTTAGTCAGCAGTTTCCTACAGAAATGGCTGTACTGAGTTCCCTGTTAAACCACACATTGCCAGATGCAACTGCAGGTCATGGGGCCTGCTGGCTAGTCAGCTGCTGAAATTCCAGAGCTGCCACAAGGATGAAAGGACACTGAAAATGTATAATAATTTTCTCTTTAAGAGTTTAAAAAGTATGGCTCATCTTGCCTTTTGATTATTTAGAATACTTGCACAATAGTTTAATTGTATTTTTATTAGTTGCATTTGGTTTTATTTTCATGTTTGCTAGGACACGTTATTCTTTATTTCACCATAAAGTTCTGCTTCTTTAGCTGCTTTAATTCTTGTCACTTTTAGCTGTGTAAAATGGATTCCCAGACAGCCAACAGGAAGTGTTTTTAGGTCAGCAGCTAATTTTCCCAGGCCCATTTTGCAGACTCTTGTGATTTATACCAACTCTATTTATAGAGAAAAGATGACTTTTTTAACCTATGAACTTGCTATCTTCATGTTGGCATTTTTTCTATCAACTGATGTATCTGCTTGTTGAGTGATGGTGACAGCAAAGTTAATAAGCTACACAAGTGGCAAAATGCATTACAACAGACAAGAATTTAATCATTTAATGATGGTCCAGGCACTGCCTGCATCCTGCAGTGTTGGCGTGCATGTCAGAAGCACCACAGGAGGACAGCACATCTGTGATTACAGAGTAATATCTCCATTTTATTTACTTGGTCCCCTTTCCTGTAACACATGAACGACTTGCTGCTTTAAAGATTTTAGTCTTAAAAAAAATCCTTTCATATGGTGAGATTCTATGATTCCCATTCACTGAAAGAGATACGAGATATGGGGGTTAAATGGTTTTCAAAAGTCTTGCACAGTCTGCAGTGGAGCAGAAAAATGAATTTGGGTTCCTTGACTGTGGGCATATCTATGGGTGGTTATTCTCAAAAATAAAGCAACCATTAATACTATCTCTGTGGTTTGTAGTTTAAAATGTGATAACAAAAAACCATGAGCTTCACCTGATTAAAGGAGAAAGCTTTCTTCTATTTTTCCCCCCTCCCCCAAGTAATGGAAACTTAATCTAAGAATCATGCCAGCTTTTACTGTATTTGAGGGGAAATTTTTAAATGTTCACATGGAAGCCTCAATTTTAGTTCTGTAGGCTTGCTTATGTCCTGGATACTTTTTCATTGAGAGGGAAAGAACTCTGGAATACAAAGACATAATGTTTTTATTACTTTTATTGATTTTGTAGCCTTTCTACTCAAAGGACATTGATACCAGTAACCACTAATGGTGCACAGAATTCAGAAGAAAAACTTTTGGCCCATTTTCATGTGTAGTTTTCAATCTTGCATTCTTTTTCAAAGGAAAATGTCCTGCCTAATCCCATACAGGACCTGAGGAAGTGGAACAAAATGTGTAAGAAGTACACACTCAAAATTACATATATGTTGATCATTTGTTAAGTACATTAATTAATTTTTGGTTCTTTACCTCTAAGATCCATATTTCCATTTTCTGTATTTTCCAAACATATACATGGGGGTTTTGTCTGGAGAAGGGTGTTTTTTTGCCTCACTACAGTTCCAAATGAGTTCCTACAGGTATTCACAATTGTAGTACTTTGCTAAAAATCAAACGGGCTCATGCCTGGACACTTCTCTATTGAAAACTTGGATGCTTCAATTTAATTTTCATACTGAGAATTTTCTCACTTTTTAATTTCACCTCTTGATTTGAAAATTAACTGAGGAAAGTCTATTTTCACTCAATACACATGTTAATACTTAGGGGAACTTAGTTTGAGAATGTGCTTCACAGGAATAATTCTTGAGATGCCTCTGTACAGCTCACCATATTTAGCTTGATTCCCTGTCTCTGAAACTTTTAACTTTTCTTTAGATCTATCCTTCAAACAAAACCCTTTTTTATTTTACTTTAAAAGGATGGTTTTAACTCTGAGCTACCACGACTGATACTCGAAATTACTAGGTATTGACAGTTGGTAAAAGTAGGGGATTTTATTTTCTCAAGATGAATTCGAGAGAAGATGGTTTTGTATGAACATGCTATCCCAAATTGCTGGGCCCGCTTCAGTTCTCATTCTTAGTGGAAATTAGGCATAGCTTCATTGAAACTAAAGAAGTTATATTTGCCTAGACTTGTATGAAATAAGAAGAGACTAACAAATACCTCTTTATAGAATGGGATCTTTCACAGGCAGGACAGACTAAAACACAGTAGACTCTTATTCATACTCCATATAGACTCTCTAGCTGGCAAAGTGCTTTGTGGCAGCACTGCCTGGTTTTACACATTTTGTTTTGTTTAGTTAGGCTTTTCTCTACAAGGGGTTTTATTGTTCAAGAGGGG
Source organism: Ifrita kowaldi (assembly GCA_013398055.1). Classification (NCBI taxonomy): domain Eukaryota; kingdom Metazoa; phylum Chordata; class Aves; order Passeriformes; family Cinclosomatidae; genus Ifrita; species Ifrita kowaldi. The sequence continues at coordinate 203,455 of VZRS01007284.1, forward strand.
GCACTCCCACCCTTGCTCATAGTCATCGAGTCATACCATGGAGTAATTACTGCTCTTTACATGCCAAGATCTCAGACCAAGAAAAGGCAGCCAATCCTGATCCAGGAAGACACAGACTGGCACAAAAAAACTAACTAGGGAGACAATGAAGAGAGGAAAACACAGAGCGAAACTGTATGGGATTGTGCTCTATCTGCCTGTGACAGTAGCATCAGGGCCAATGTTGTTTTTCCCCAGTAGCTTTGCAATATAGTTACTCCATTCACTGATGAATTGAGAGTATGTGAAACTGTGCCAAAGCTAATCAAATCGAATTCCACCCAGCTGGTTAAATCCAATTGCCTGTGCCTTCCTCCACAATGCAAGGGCATCCACAGTGCACTTTGCTGAACTGCCTCCTCCCTCCCAAAGCTCACTGCAGATCTGTGCAGCGTGGGTGATCGTCCCACCTAAGTGTAATGTGTGGGTTTCTGGCTGCTTCTGAGTGCAGATCTTATCTTGTTCAATCCCTGAAGAAATAATAAAAACAAAAAGAACAGCTATACATACATGTATATATAAAAAAAATATTCTAGCAGTTTTTCTTGAAGTGTTTCCCCTAAAACAATGAACAATCTTTCCCTACTTGTGGGGAAACTGCCTCTTTCTGCAGTGATTTCAAGCTGGTGAGAAACATGGCAATAATAAAAAAGATTATAATAGAAGATAATACGTACTTACCTGGGCTGTGTATGTTTTGGAAAGTACTCCAACACTCAGACTCTGGTGTATCACCTTCCTTCTTGAAGCAACTGTTTCCTCCTGTATAGTAAGTGGCAATAGGCAGGGTCCTGTGGTTGCCACACACTTCAGAATAGGAGCATGACTTTGTGCTCTGCATTATTGCCTAGAATAGTATCTCTTCATGGGCTAGCATGAGATTAATATCCTAATATACGCACTAAAGTTAAATACATTAATTAAATAGCCCAAAATTCTGCCTTGATCTTCAAAAGAAATCTTGACTTACTCTTTTCCTATTTCTCATTGATTCAAGTAAGGCACTTGATTCCTGCAAAGCAGGAACCAGAGGAATAACTTCATTGATACCACCTGAGGATTTTTAAACCAGGTCTCATTTCTTACATACTTCTTGTTAGGTCTGGGTGTCTTTCCTGTGAACAGTAGCTGCAGCTATGTGCTATGTACCACAGAAACCTCCACCTGTCTCTGGTGAGGGCACAGTGGTTGGGGCTGGCAGATAAATTGTGTCGAGGTTGAGAGGATGTTTTCTGGCAAGCACTGGATTTCTATCTCCAAGAGAGAGAATACTGCCTTAATCCTGGAGGAATCAACACCTTCAGCAAAGGGGGAATCTGCCACAGGAGTAGTCTATGCAAATCCTTGGGGGAGGGAACCTTAAGAGATGATCCATGAATGCATTCCCTTGAGAAGCAGCACAGTAAAAGGCTTTGCCATACAGCCTGGGTCAGAATCAAGTGTGATGCATTCTGAACTTGCCTTCAGGAAGGAAGTCTTTTAATGCTACTGAATTCAGGCTTGTAACAGTAAATGTAAACATTAACAATAAGAATTGTCAGAGGGATAATAACATTCCTCAGGTGTGTTCATGACTGGTTTTAACTGATTTGGAATTTATTACTATCATCAAAAGAAATGTAGCTGTTACAATCAACAAAGTCTAGGGTATGATTCAGTTGACCAGACCAAACACTTTGTACATAGGAATGTTAATTTTAAGCTTTTGCTTAAACTCCAGACAATGATTAGCTCTTTGAGAAAATTGACACGATAGCATTTTAGAGTGGCTGAACACCCAAACTGCAAGTCTAACTCCTACTAAACATCAGATGGCGGTGTGGGGAAGGTATTGTGTGACACGAATTTCTCAGGCTGTATTTGAAAGACGAGCAGAACCAAAAGATCTGGTTATCACCACTCATCTATTTAAGGGTTGTTTTTTCTTTTTGTTTTTAAACTGTGCTTCCCAAATCATTTGGCTTGCGAGCAGGAAATAGTTTTGGATTAAATAATAGTTATAGTTTTTATCTGCTCAAAATAGATAAAAAGCTTATATAAGGAAAACACTGACCTATATCTGCTGGTTTGGAGCACATTTTTCAGCAACGTTCCAAGAAGATTTCAAGCACAAAATTTAATGGGTCACATCATTAATTTTAGCCTATTAAAATCCATTGTCTTTTGTATAGTGGAGCTACAGATTTAAAATATTTTTGTGCACGAATAGGCACTTTTTAAACAGACGTATGTCCATGCTGTCCAATCATGAAAGCCTTGGCCTTAGTTTAGGGAGCTTTATGATGTTCCTCAGCTGATGCAGTTGCTCAGGAGGGCAAACTCATTAAAATACATAATCATAAATCTCAAGAACAGAATAGTCTCTTATCAAAGAAAGACACACATTGATGTCTAAGCACATCAGTAATGTACAGTGAGCTGTTCTTGCTTTACTGTACAAATATTTATCAAATAATGCTATTACCTTTGCATCATGCACTTCAGATAGCTGAAATAAAATAATCCTAATCAAACCCCAAATATATTTTCATGGTATATATTTCACCTAGGTACTCTTCTCAGCTCTTAGATACCAGCAGGATACCATTACCCTAGAGCAGCATCCCTTTTCTTTGATTTGAAATACGTATTGTGGCACCTTTGTCATGATAATGTACTTCAGCAAGCTCTTGGAATGAAAAGAGGAGGAATAAAGGTAAAAATTTAGAATGAAAGACTGCAAGAAAGAAAACAGGTAGCTATACAGAATAATAGAATAATGGATAGAGTATAAAATGGTTTGGGTTGGAAGGGACCTTAAAGGGCATCCATCTAGTGATCACATAGTCACATCTAGTGATTAATCTAGTGATTACATGGTCACAGCCAGTGATCACTAATTTTAAATACATTAAAAAATTAAAATGTTTCATTTTAGAATATTAGCTTTAAATAAAAACCAAAGTTTAAATCATTCATTTCTAATAAAGAAAACATGTCTTTTTAAGCTCTACTTATATATTTAGAGAAGCAAACTTTGTACTTAACCCATCTCCATCATTATGTGGCCTGTTTTGTTTCAAAGCTTATGAAAATTGTGGAGTATGTATANTGAGCTGTTCTTGCTTTACTGTACAAATATTTATCAAATAATGCTATTACCTTTGCATCATGCACTTCAGATAGCTGAAATAAAATAATCCTAATCAAACCCCAAATATATTTTCATGGTATATATTTCACCTAGGTACTCTTCTCAGCTCTTAGATACCAGCAGGATACCATTACCCTAGAGCAGCATCCCTTTTCTTTGATTTGAAATACGTATTGTGGCACCTTTGTCATGATAATGTACTTCAGCAAGCTCTTGGAATGAAAAGAGGAGGAATAAAGGTAAAAATTTAGAATGAAAGACTGCAAGAAAGAAAACAGGTAGCTATACAGAATAATAGAATAATGGATAGAGTATAAAATGGTTTGGGTTGGAAGGGACCTTAAAGGGCATCCATCTAGTGATCACATAGTCACATCTAGTGATTAATCTAGTGATTACATGGTCACAGCCAGTGATCACTAATTTTAAATACATTAAAAAATTAAAATGTTTCATTTTAGAATATTAGCTTTAAATAAAAACCAAAGTTTAAATCATTCATTTCTAATAAAGAAAACATGTCTTTTTAAGCTCTACTTATATATTTAGAGAAGCAAACTTTGTACTTAACCCATCTCCATCATTATGTGGCCTGTTTTGTTTCAAAGCTTATGAAAATTGTGGAGTATGTATAAACTGCAAGTTTTGTCTAAGCCTTTGCTACAATAGATTTACAGCTGTAACAAGTTTCTAAATATTTAGGGATTGTGAAATGTTTATGCAAAAATCCAGTGGGATTGATACAGCTAGGCAACACAGTCGCCCAGTTAGCATTACCCAAAAAGTACTTAAAAGACAATGGCACTGGTGCCCTAGGAGTAGTCATGCCAGGAGGCTGGAGGTCCAAAAGGCCACAAATGAGTACGTAAATTAAGTACATATCCTACAGGGAAGTGGAATTTAACAGGGCAGGTCAGATAATTCTTCCACAGACATCTCACTAGTTTGAGGTCCTCTTGAAGGATGTAATAAGCAGGTGTTTCAGTAACATCTTACTGTTCTGTTGTATATATACTGAGATGATCTGATTCTTAAAAAATAGTGTTGAGATTTTCTGATTGTTGCTTATGCCCATTTGAGATTTAACCTACCCTGCTGCCAGGTTAAGGTCAGGCCTGGTCTGAGCAGAAGAGTGAGCTGGGCAGAGGCTCAGGCTCAGCTGGAGAGCAGGGTGAGCTCCAGTGGAGGAGCTGAGGTGCCCTCAGCAAGCAATGACATGGTGGTGGAAGGCACTTGTTAGCATGACATCCTTCTAGACAGCTATTCAAAACCAGAGCTCAGCAAAAATTTAATTTCCTTTTGTCTGGATGCAAACTACTGAATACACGAACATAAAAAAGATGTAAACCTATCCTTAATTTGTCTTGAGTTACTCAAACACAAAGGGACGATGTAACTCCAAATATGCTGCCCATCCATGCTTGGGGAGGGGAGTGTCACTAAACTAGTTACAGAAGACATCCCCAAAACAGTTTTATTTTGAAAAAACCTCACATTCTTTTTCTTTCTTCTTGAATCTTTGTACCCCACTAGAGTACATTTTCATCAATAAACATTCAAAAGGTAGTTGAAAATTAAAATTATTTTTTCTTTCCAATGTGTGATCGGAAAAAAAAAATGTAGGATAAAAACTTGCAAATCTTTCATGTAATCATCTGACTTGAGCAGATCTTGTGAAAACATCAGATATCATGAGATGCCTGATAGAATAAATAATGGCTCCCTGGACACAGGGCTGTAAGTCAAAGCATCTTTTATAAACACAGAAAAGTGCTTTTCTGTTACCAAATTATCAGTGTACCCTTTTAACTAGCATGACTCAGACCTCCAGCAGTCAAGAGATTTACTTAGATTACAAAGATTTATAGAAAAAAATACCAGCAAAAAAGACTAATGAAAACCAAGCACTATCCCCATCTTTAGCATTACATTGAATACGGCAAAAGTGGATTTTGACTGGGGAAGTCCTGAACACATGGAAGGTGGTACAAGGGGGCACTTTACACCCTCTCATTTCTCTGTGGTCTGTTATCTTTGGAACCGTCAGTCTACAGGAGAGCTGAACAAGTTTTCAGAGAATTCGTGCAGTCCCTACAAAGCTCTGGGACACCAGTGACTATTTCCTACTGCATGCGGGCCCCTCACGGCGGGGCCAAGTCCGGGGCCGGGCCGGGCTCGGGCTCCGGCCTAGATCCGGGCCTCCCGCGGGGTCCCCGCCGCGGACACGAGCACGGAGGGTTCCCGAGGAGCCCCCGGGCCAGCAGCGCGGCCTCAGCCTGGCCGGGCCCCGCGGGGAGGCAGCGGCTGCCGCCCCCGCTCCCTCCAGCACCAGCGTGCTGAGCTCCTGGACTGTGGGAGAGTGTCCGTGTCCGTGTACGGGACGCTCGAGTGAGGAGGGCCGGGGACCCAGGGGCAGCGTGCTGGGAGCCCCGCGGCCGCTGCTCAGGGGGGCTCCGCCGCTGGCTGCCGGGGCGGCCGCTCCCGCAGCCCGCCCNTCCCGCCACCCCCGCTGACCGGCCGCCCCTCGCCTCCTCCCGAGCCGGGCCGGGCCGGGGCCGGGCAGAGAAGATGGGGAACACCACGTCCTGCTGCGTCTCCTCCAGCCCTAAGCTGCGCCGGAATGCCCACTCTCG